>JXCR01076235.1:0-74750 GCA_002079205.1 Phalaenopsis hybrid cultivar
TTCAATCAAACCAATAAATCTTGCTCCCCATGACACGCTGAATGGGGCTTAAATTGGTCTAATCATCTATGATTTTTTTTCAAACAAACCTGGACGATGAAATAAGTTATGCAAGTTCATTCAAAATGTCAATTATACCTAGAAACACACCTGTATTGTTTGGGTTTCCTGTACAGGTCGTATTCAACATGATGCATGCAAATGAAGGCCAAACTAGTGTGGGACGATGAAATGGACCATGTGAGCACCTTCAAAATTTTGATTTTGGGCAGGAAGGATACCCATATTGTTATGGTTTCGTGTACAGGTCTCATCCATCACAACACACACAAATTGAGGCATTTGTGGGCTCACGTACACATAACACCTCCGTTACGTACACCTGCATCCAAACCATTGTTTACAAGACCCCTTGCTAGAGCTAGCCAAATCTAGGCACATCCAACCCAAATCCAAGCATATTGAGGTACATCCAGCCAAAATCCAGGCACATCTTGGCTCCTGCTTACCATAGTTGATAACACTATCCAAATCTAGCCTTTGTAATTCAACACATGTGGCTGATCCCTTGTGTGCACCCCCATGCTGGAAAAATGAAGTGATATGATTCCTTAGTTTAGCCATTTTTTAATGTCAGAAATACTTAACTAGGAATTTCTAGGCTATGTCACTCCACGTCATTATTGATCCAGGTGCCAATAAGTTCAACTACATTTTTTATTTCTCCCTCAAGGAGAAACGGAAAGGCCTTAGCCTAGTTGTGTCATTGGAAACACCATTATAACTAAATGTGGTGTTGAGTTCTAAAAAACTCGCTAAGTGTAAGTTTGAATTGTCAGATAGACGGAGTTCCTCCAAACTAATTGTTCTACTCCTTCTGAATGATAGAAAATTTCAATTAAAACATGCTAGCTTCTACAGTGGGGGTTTGAATACTCAAATAAATTTCATCTACCACAGGGTTAGCATAGTCTCTTAAAGATTTATGTGCATTTGGATGTTCATGGGTTCGTTCCTGAATTTCTAGGTTGTTTTGTAGGTTTTCAACATTTCTCCTATAGATTATTCAACTTTATTTTTTTCCCTAATTTTTCTAATTGTTCTCTCTAACTCAAAATCGTATGGTTCAAGTTTCATAGGTCTTGTGCTATGCATATACAAACTAGAGATCCCTAATCCAAAGGTTCACACACAATCAAACAAAAATACTTCTGGTTTTTCTTGGTTTTTCAACAAAAATGTCAAACAAATAAACATAAACAATTAACACTATAGGTTTTAGATCTAAGAACTCAAAGTTCAACTAAAATTTTCTTAAGACCAATCATCGTCGTTCCCCGATAATGACACAAAAAAGTTGATACCGCTTCTAGGTGCTACAACACAGTGGGGGCTCGCGCAAGTGCATTTTTCATATCAGTAATATTAGATTTTGGAGTATGGAATGTTGATCCTACATAGAACAAGGAAATTCTTATTAGGAAAAGTTCTAGCCTACTGGTTTTAGTCCTAGCCTGAAAGATTGGCTTTTGTTAAAGTTTTACAAATTAGTTCTAATGTGTCACAAGCAATTGAAATGTTAGAGCCCTATAAAAGTATACCTAAATTGTTATAATTATAATGAAATATCAAATACATAGTGGCTCTTCCTTGTAATGAGTTAATATGATTTCATTAAATAGGGATTTGCAAGTAGAAATAGTAACAATAGTCTTGTTTACCTTCTTTCGAGTGCATAAAAGAGATTAGCTAGAAATNAGGGAAGTGGGAGTCAGTATCCTCCTAGCTTAGCCACGGATTTAGGGACTAAACCTGGGATTAGCCAATGATTTTCTATAACACTGTATCAGGATAAAGAATTAAAACTGCTCCTATTTGACACAATATATATTTGAACCATTTATCTCATCTCATTTTACCAAAACCTCATTGTAGTGAGAAAGATGCTTTTTCACATAAGAAATATTCATTACATAAACATAGTTTAATAGTTTAGTAGTTCCTGTTTAAACTTTGTATTTCAGTCTTGTTATTAGTTAAATGATTTCATTCTGATAATATCTCAACATTTGAAATTAGTGACAATAATTTTGTTTTGAATTTCTATGAAATTCCTAGTAAATTTATCATTTCAAATTTAAACCTTCCCCGTGGGAACAATATTTGGGGCTTAAATAGAAAGTCATTTATTACTTGATAACGATACGTATACTGGCATAGAATCCCAATATTAATTGCTTAAATTTCTAATTCATAAAATATTGCATCAAGCTTTTGACACCGTTGCATNCAATAGTATGTGAAAGGATAATAGCAGCTAGGGCAACACAATTTGATGAGAAAGAGGGAGATCCAGTGAGGGTATTTACCGAAAGAATGAGGCGTCGGTGATGTGGGGGTGCTGCTGGTATGGAGTAGCCATAAAACCATGGACTAAGAGTTTGCAGTGAGGTGGAGGAAGAAGCTCTACCACTCAAAGAAGTAGAAATTCATTTAATGATGAGTGTAGCAGAAAAGAAGGTTGAGTAGTCCGAGTGTGGTGTCGGTGAGCAAGAGCTTCAGGTTGTTTGCAAAATGCGAGTCATGCGTGCAGCAAGGGAGGAAGACAAGGGGCCTTTGACCTCTAACAGGAGCGGCGGTACTGATAGTATGCTGGCCAGGGTGCAATCACTAGCGAAGAGGAGTGTCAGCACAGGAGGAGAGCGTAACGAAGTCGTAGGTCGAGAGTGGCTCTTCAGGGCATCTCGTGAAGAAAATCAGACCACCCTATTTTTTGTTACGAGAAAGGGATGTTACCCCTTTTTTTCAATATTATTATAATTATTATTATTATTTTATTTTTGAGTTATGTGCATCGATTTTCTTGTTGTCTGCCCATGCACAAAACCCTAACAGTATGATGTGCTCCTCGGGTAAATTTGACGTTCTGGATGCTTGTAGTATTCGTTTCACATTCGGGGTCATCTGAATGAATTAATAGATAACCGGGCCAATTTAAGTCCATATCATACGCATCATTGCGAATGGGATCCATTGGACTAATCGAAGCGACCAACTGAACAAATGTCAATCAGCCTTCTCCTAAGCGAAAACCAAAGTCTAGTAGAACAACTCAAACCGTGCGCCCCTCAGTATGTGGTGGAGGCTCTCAAAATGGATTTCTTGAACTCTCAGAAGCAAGTTATGTATGAAAGATAGTCCCAAGTAAGGTCAAGTCAGTACCGGTCTTAATTTCATTCTTGGTGCACATACCTAGAGGTCCAATAGGACTTGGACAACGAGAAGCTAAAAATTGTTCTTCTCAAACAGACATCCCGCTTATATAACATCTAAAATTGATGCCAACAATGTGACAAACTATGACCTATATGACTAATTCCTCTTGGAACTTATAACTACAACCTCTATAGCCAACTAATACTGCTGCAGTAAAAAACTACAGTCTATCTGACCAACTAAACTCTATGTGTGTAACTGCTACTGCAGCTACTAACTACAATCTATATGACTAATTAAGACTTATGTGACTAACTGCTATTGCACATGTCAAATACAACCTCTATGGCCAACTGATGCTTTTATGACTATCAACTATGGCCTTGGTGGTAAGTTACTACTATAGCTTTTGACTACAACCTCTATGATGAACTAACGTTGAGCCATCGTCTGCAACATTTATGGCCAATTATTACATTTGTAGCAATCAACTATAACATTTGTGGCTAATTATTTCAATTGCAACCAAGAACTATATTTGTAGTAGCCTAATTACGACTATTATAATAAAACTAATATTATCATATGTAATTATCAACATTATAATTTTTTCTTCTTCAACTCAAAAGAAGAGTGTACCCATGTACTTGCAATCACATGGTAGATTACCTTAACTAGGTTAGGTCTCATAGTTTTTTCTTTTATAATATTTTTTTTGTAAAGTTTTGGTGTTTCCTTTAGCAGCATTTCTAAAATATTTGTTTGTGTTCAATCTTTGTGTAACACTAAGGCATTAAGTATCGTTCTACCATCACAAATTCTCTGGCACACAAAATAATAAAAAAATTCTCATTTTCTCATTATGGAATCTCTTTATAATTTATTGCATTATTACGTTGAGGGAAAATCCTTTATTTCACTCACTTACATACGACTCAGTGGTTAAAGGTGTACTTTCCCATAATTAACTCGTGGGTAATCATGAGCAAAACAATCATTATTTTCTTAGGCTATGTAAAATTACAAAATGTCTAGCTTTTTTAAGTATAGGATAAAAAAATTTTGAGGGGGCGAGGGGTAGCGTAGTTACTCCTTGCACGGGTTTGAATCGTGATTCGTTCATATCGCCCTTTGGGCTCACCTTTTCCAAAAAAAAAAAATATTTTATTTAAGCAATTAGTCGCACGAAGTTATGATATTTGATGTTAAAAAATTGTTAACTCCAGTTTTAAATTGTTGAAAATTTTTTGCTTAAAATTTCCAATATTTTTAAGATATTCCTTCCTTTTTTTTTCCTGTTGACTCCAAATTACATTCAAGAAATAAAGCATCAGAGGAGAGTACAAAATTAGAGGGTGGGAGGAAAAGATTCTATACTGGAGCTACAATATTTCGGATTAACAACAAAATAGTGTAACCTTTTTCATTAATTACTACATATATTTATATAGGATTTAGTACAATAGTAATATTATATTTTTGCCCCCATTTGGATTGGATTTATGCTGGGTATTTTAGGTAATTTACAAGCGATGACTCATAATATGGTTGCTTTTTAGCTCAGTCAACTCAGCTTGGTTGACTTAGCCTGGTCAGATTGGTTTGGTCGATTTTCCTAGTCGGTAGGGCTCTATCGGCTTAGCTTCGTTGATTCAGAGATCCTATTTTTGACTAAAAGTATCATGATTTATGCTGAAGGTTTGAAAATTCTTTGTGGAGCTTACGCTTTTATCGAATTGGCTTTTTATTTGTTGGAGATACGAACAATCTCCTGACGATCTTTTGGGTGAGATGTTTTGTTGGTACCGGTTGGCCATCCTTGCATCGGTTTTGGCATTGNACTTACGCTTTTATCGAAATGGCTTTTTATTGGTTGGAGATACGAACATTCTCCTGACGATCTTTTGGGTGAGATGTTTTGTTGGTACCGGTTGGCCATCCTTGCATCGGTTTTGGCATTGCTTGACCAGCTCGACTGGTCATGTGATCTCCATGCAAAGGATCTTCCACATGCTTCTTCATTCTGAACTATTAGATCTCTGTGAGATCAACGGACCTATTTTTATGTACAATTTGTAATACTTTTCATCGTCCAAAAGTACCAAGAGAATCTTTATTAAAATAAGGATGAGTAATTACAAAAATTGTCTTCTCTTTAAAAAAACTCAGATCTAATGAAATTTAATAAATGTCCAAAGGTTGCCTCGTTTATTACATTTTTATCATGCAAGAGTTATGAAAGAATGTCTCGGTAAATTAGTTAACAAAATAGTTTCAGTCAAAGTCCGTAAATATTAAATTTATTCTTTGAGACATGATATTTCTTTTATTTATATAATACAATATAATATAATTTAATATAAACATGTAGGCCCCTGAAATACGTTGTTGCACATNCTGTGATCTCCATGCAAAGGAACTTCCACATGCTTCTTCATTCTGAACTATTAGATCTCTGTGAGATCAGCGGACCTATTTTTATGTACAATTTGTAATACTTTTCATTGTCCAAAAGTAGCAAGAGAATCTTTATTAAAATAAGGATGAGTAATTACAAAAATTGTCTTTTCTTTAAAAAAACTCAGATCTAATGAAATTTAATAAATGTCCAAAGGTTGCCTCGTTTATTACATTTTTATCATGCAAGAGTTATGAAAGAATGTGACTCGGTAAATTTAGTTAATAAAATAGCTTGAGTTAAAAGTCCGTCAATATTAAATTTATTCTTTGAGACATGATATTTATTTTATTTATATAATACAATATAATATAATTTAATATAAACATGTAGGCCCCTGAAATACGTTGTTGCACATGGCTATAAAGTAACCTAGGGATGTTGAGCCATCATCTTTCTTGCAGGGCCCATTTCATGTCTTTTTATTCACCCTTTTAGAATTTGAATCATTTGACAGCACCACAACCACAGGCAGGAAAGCAAGGACGGCACTAAACATAATGAACAACGTGAGCTCGAGTCAATAAAGTACTGACCAGCGATTGCTTTCCCTTCGTTCTAACCGCAGCTTCTAGTTTTAATGAGTAGCGGTTAAATTGAGGAGGGCAGTTTGAAGCAATAAATTTGCTTGTGTAATTGGTAAAGTTTCAACTTAAAAAAAAAATTCGAAGATCTGCATACATATCATAATTCCAATGAATTTATGTAGATTTTGCCTCTGAGAGTTTGATTTCATACATCTATAACAATTTGCCTATGCAAGCAAATGTGCATCTCACTCTNGCAAGGAAGGCACTAAACATAATGAACAACGTGAGCTCGAGTCAATAAAGTACTGACCAGCGATTGCTTTTCCTTCGTTTTAACCGCAGCCTCTAGCTTTAATGAGTAGCGGTTAAATTGAGGAGGGCCGTTTGAAGCAATAAATTTGCTTGTGTAATTGGTAAAGTTTCAACTTAAAAAAAATTTGAAGATCTGCATACATATCATAATTCCAATGAATTTATGTAGATTTTTGCCTCTGAGAGTTTGATTTCATACATCTATAACAATTTGCCTATGCAAGCAAATGTGCATCTTACTCTTAAAAAGTAAATAATATTATACTTTTTATTTGGTAGTATAAATTTTAGTGTTATAAATGTAACAATTAAAATTTAAGTGTTAGACNCACTCTTAAAAAGTAAATAATATTATACTTTTTATTTGGTAGTATAACTTTTAGTGTTATAAATGTAACAATTAAAATTTAAGCGCTAGCCTTCTAAATATATTAGAACTCTGTGACATGAATGTAAATTCCCCTTAAAATTTTGATCTCCCACATTTGCTTGTAAACACAGTCAATTAATATGCAATTAATGAATTAAGTCTAATAAGTATAATTTTAATTAATCCAAAATTAGGTAGGTAACACCAATTCATGCATATATAAATGAATAAAACTTTTCTTTTCTTATCCAAATTTTATGATTAACTCTGTGAAATGGGCAGAAGCAGTAGATCATGAAATATGCTAACATCATAAATGGCCAGATGACGAGTAAACGAAATTTGATGGTTAACACAACAACATAGACGTGAATGCTTAAGAAAATGTTATGAGCAAAGAAATCATCAGATAAAACCACAAAAACATGATTATTTCATCGNCGAAATGGGCAGAAGCAGTAGATCATGAAATATGCTAACATCATAAATGGTCAGATGACGAGTAAACGAAATTTGATGGTTAACACAACAACATAGATGTGAATGCTTAAGAAAATGTTATGAGCAAAGAAATCATCAGATAAAACCACAAAAACATGATTATTTCATCGCAGAGAAGCGCAAAAAGTACTAAGCCACACATGTTAGAAAGAAAAATGGAAATCAAATCCATAAAAACTATTATTGCAAGTAAAACTAGAAAAGTAAAAACTGACAAATTAATTTGTTCCCTCTTTGATAGTAACAGATCTATATCTCATGCTATCTCCACTCAAAATCAATAAGAAAAACAAAAGAATAAAGGAAAAGATAAAACCCTTCGGACCTCAACCTTAAGAAAGGAAGAAAATCCTAAGGGAGNACAAGTAAAACTAGAAAGTAAAAACTGACAAATTAATTTGTTCCCTCTTTGATAGTAACAGATCTATATCTCATGCAATCTCCACTCAAAATCAATAAGAAGAACAAAAGAATAAAGGAAAAGATAAAACCCTTCGGACCTCAACCTTAAGAAAGGAAGAAAATCCTAAGGGAGAAGCTCACCAAACCCTCAAACTTTTTCTCCTGCTCTCTCTCATTGGTCCAAGCCTCCTCAAAGCCACCCTATGGCCTTCTTTTATAACCAACTCTTAGATTTGGCAAGAAAATTTTTTCCAAAAATATTTCTCTTTTTGTTGGCCTGTTCAAGCCAAAATTCGACATGGTCATGCCCATAATATGGATTTAGTATCGTGGTCATGCCCAATCTAGCTATGGTTACGCCAAGCCTCTAAGAGAGCGATGTTATCATGCCAGATGTGGTGTGGTCATGCTAGTTATGTTCTTTTTTTTTCCTTGGTTTAAGCATTCCAAAATACCCGCATGATCTCCTTTGACCAACATATAACCAACAAAACCTTCACAAATGTAAATCCTTGACAAGTAAGGCAACATAGCAAATAAAATGCAGAAATAAAAGAAGGAGAAATCATGTAAAATTAACTCGTGTCAAGCCCTAAAGCTAAAAGAAAGAAACCTTTATTTCTCTCTGACCCTATTCAGATNGAGAAAGTGATGTTATCATGCCAAATGTGGTGTGGTCATGCTAGTTATGTTCTTTTTTTTCCTTGGTTTAAGTCATTCCAAAATACCCGCATGATCTCCTTTGACCAACACATAACCAACAAAACCTTCACAAATGTAAATCCTTGATAAGTAAGGCAACATAGCAGGTAAAATGCAGAAATAAAAGAAGGTGAAATCACGTAAAATTAACTCGTGTCAAGCCCTAAAGCTAAAAGAAAGAAACCTTTATTTCTCTCTGACCCTATTCAGATGGAATTCAAAAAAGTGGGATTTATACATAACAAGAAAGTGTCGAGGAAACTTCGGGAGAGAAAAGGAAAAGAATAATTTGGCTACAAAGCTGAACCATTGATACACCAAAAATATATGCATTTTTAGACCCATATTTTATACTCATTTTTTGTGATATTACTATAATGGAAGATATTTTTATGTTTTCTTGCAGGTTGTTGAATTTTAGGACTTGAAGCAAAAAGAAAACAAAAANAAAGATATTTTTATGTTTTTTTGCAGGTTGTTGAATTTTAGGACTTGAAGCAAAAAGAAAACAAAAATGATGAAATTTAGAGCAAAAATGAAGAAATTGAAAATTTGTTCAGCGCCGACGACACCGTTTGATAGAGAGCCTGTGGAACACTGGCGCCAACGGCGTCAGAATGGGCATCGATGGCGCCAATGTCGGTTCAACCCCTGTTTCTAGATGATTCGACGCATTTAGACTCTTTTTGACGAGTTTTTGGAGTTACCTAATGGAGAACCAACTTTAGGATTTATTTGGGGCGAAAATTGATCAGAAAAGTGACTATTCCAGACATCTCATCATCCCAATTCAACCTTCTATGCATCACACATTCTTCCATTTTTCATTTCACAACCATGTAGAGTCCATTGTTTTTATAATTTAGAGTTTTGTGGTGAGATTAAGTGTGAACTCTTCTCTAGGAGTGTTGGAGAAGGAAAAAAGTAAGAGATTTTTTCTTCCTACATTTCCTAGAAGAGGCTACAAGGGATTTGCTTTGAGAAAGAGTTTTAGATAAGNGCACCGTTTGATAGAGAGCTTGTGGAACACTGGCGCCGACGGCACCAGAATGGGCATCGATGGCGCCAATGTCGGTTCAACCCCTGTTTCTAGAAGATTTGACGCATTTGGACTCTTTTTGAAGAGTTTTTGGAGGCACCTAGTGGAGAACCGACTCTAGGCTTTATTTGGGGCGAAAATTGATCAGAAAAGTGACTATTCCAGACATCTCATCATCCCAATTCAACCTTCTATGCATCACACATTCTTCCATTTTTCATTTCACAACCATGTAGAGTCCATTGTTTTTATAATTTATAGTTTTGTGGTGAGATTAAGTGTGAACTCTTCTCTAGGAGTGTTGGAGAAGGAAAAAAGTGAGAGTTTTTTTCTTCCTACATTTCCTAGAAGAGGCTACAAGGGATATGCTTTGAGAAAGAGTTTTAGATAAGTGTTGTTTGTTTATTAGTGTTGTATGAACTTTCTTTTATATATGAAATTTGTGCTTTTTTCTATCTTTCTCATGAAGTCTTAGATTACATAGATTTTTGTGAAATAGATTTTTGTATCTTTCTCATGAACTTTCTTTGAACATATTTTTTCAAATCCGAACTTAATTTACTTTTTGATCTGACCAATTGAATTGTTAAAATATGTTGTAAAACATATGATCCGGGAAATGAAGTATGAGTTCTACAACAGAGTGAGGATCACATTTGATTCCATGGAGGAGAATTTCGTTTATGGAATTAAGTCAAATAAATAAAAAAATATATTTTATTGGGGGTAGAATTGGAGAATCTTTAAGGTGACAGACTAAAATCCCCAATTCGGTCTTAGTGTTTAAAAACTAAAATGAGAGCTAACCTTCAGATGAAGGGAAGTGGGAGTCAGTATCCTCCTAGCTTAGCCACGGATTTAGGGACTAAACCTGAGATTAGCCAATGATTTTTTATAACACTGCATCAGGATAAAGAATTAAAACTGCTCCTATTTGGCACAATACATATTTGAACCATTTATCTCATCTCATTTTTCCAAAATCTCATTGTAGTGGAGAAAGATGTTTTTTCACATAAGAAATATTCATTACATAAACATAGTTTAATAGTTTAGTAGTTACTGTTTAAACTTTGTATTTCAGTTTTGTTATTAGTNCACCGAACTTAATTTACTTTTTGATCTGACCAATTGAATTCTTAAAATATGTTGTAAAACATATGATCCGAGAAATGGAGTATGAGTTATACAACAGAGTGAGACTCACATTTGATTCCATGAAGGAGAATTTTGTTTATGGAATTAAGTCAAATAAATAAAAAAATATATTTTATTGGGGGTAGAACTGGAGAATCTTTAGGGTGACAGACTAAAATCCCCAATTCGGTCTTAGTGTTTAAAAACTAAAATGAGAGTTAACCTTTAGATGAAGGGAAGTGGGAGTCAGTATCCTCCTAGCTTAGCCACGGATTTAGGGACTAAACCTGGGATTAGCCAATGATTTTCTATAACACTGTATCAGATAAAGAATTAAAACTGCTCCTATTTGACACAATATATATTTGAACCATTTATCTCATCTCATTTTACCAAAACCTCATTGTAGTGAGAAAGATGCTTTTTCACATAAGAAATATTCATTACATAAACATAGTTTAATAGTTTAGTAGTTCCTGTTTAAACTTTGTATTTCAGTCTTGTTATTAGTTAAATGATTTCATTCTGATAATATCTCAACATTTGAAATTAGTGACAATAATTTTGTTTTGAATTTCTATGAAATTCCTAGTAAATTTATCATTTCAAATTTAAACCTTCCCCGTGGGAACAATATTTGGGGCTTAAATAGAAAGTCATTNCATTCTGATAATATCTCAACATTTGAAATAAGTGACAATAATTTTGTTTTGACTTTCTATGAAATTCCTAATAAATTTATCATTTCAAATTTAAACCTTCTCCGTGGGATTGATATTTAGGGCTTAAATAGAAAGTCATTTATTACTTGATAAGGATACGTATACTGGCATAGAATCCCAATATTAATTGCTTAAATTTCTAATCCATAAAATATTGCATCAAGCTTTTGACACCGTTGCATAGCGAAGTCAACTATATAATTTTTACACAACTATGTTTCACCGGGATCAACCATCCCACAAAGGGCTAACCCCCCGTCGAGATTGGGGAAACCTCTAACATCTTAATCATGCTAGAAAACCACCTAAGCTTGAAAAATATATGCTTAACTAATTAGTTTGGAGAAGTAAGAATACTCCTCAAGATATGTAGATATGAAGTAATTTTCTAGAGTATTACTTAATGTAAAGGTTCTATTGGTAAGACTTAGGATAAAGCTATTTATGCATAACTTTTTAAAATCTCGTCTGAAGGCCAAGCAGAAAATGTAAAGCATGAAGCAAAATGTTGATTTAAAAGTGGTGCAATTTTAATCCTAAATTTTAATGAAGNTCAATCTCGTCTGAAGGCCAAGCAGAAAATGTAAAGCATGAAGAAAAATGTTGATTTAAAAGTGGTGCAATTTTAATCCTAAATTTTAATGAAGATAAACTGTTTATGATTTTGTAACATATATTTTTAGCTTAAAAAGCATAAGCGTGACATGTAAAGAGCCCGGATAAACCACAGTTAGAATAAATGGAAAATTCAGCACTCAAAATAAAAGTAAACAAGCCACATGAATAAAATAAATAGGCATATTAAGGCCAGTGGGTCAGCTACATATCCCTGAAAGACCAAAGGGTAGTAAAGATCTGTATATACATGTTTGATCCAACATTCTATACAGTAATATAAATCCAAAATTAAGGTACAAGACACATGCATAATGTTCCTCAACACACGGTTCCACATGTCAAGCACCTTGAAATCATTGCCCATAGTCTATTTCTAACACAAACATGGATCTAGGGACTCTAAGCAAATTATAGATAAAAATTCAAAAAAAGACTAGACCTGCAAGCACTGAATTAGTGTGAGTTATCTTATGCAATGTGTAATAAACTATATCCAACAGGAGGAAAGCTAAGAAGAGTCATTAGAAAATATATTAGTTTAACCATGGTTGCTCCTCCATATTAGGCATGGCTCTTTACAAGAAAAGCACCCCTCATTAACTAGTACGCAAGTCACACACCCAGTAAACATACAAAATTCAACATGCAAAANAATATTTTTAGCTTAAAAAGCATAAGCGTGACATGTAAAGAGCCCGGACAAACCACAGTTAGAATAAATTAAAAATTCGGCACTCAAAATAAAAGTAAACAAGCCACATGAATAAAATAAATAGGCATATTAAGGCCAGTGGGTCAGCTACATATCCCTGAAAGACCAAAGGGTAGTAAAGCTCTGTATATACATGTTTGATCCAACATTCTATACAGTAATATAAATCCAGAATTAAGGTACGAGACACATGCATAATGTTCCTCAACACACGGTTCCACATATCAAGCACCTTGAAATCATTGCCCATAGTTTATTTCTAACACAAACATGGATCTAGGGACTCTAAGCAAATTATAGATAAAAATTCAAAAAAAGACTCGACCTGCAAGCACCGAATTAGTGTGAGTTATCTTATGCAATGTGTAATAAACTATATCCAACAGGAGGAAAGCTAAGAAGTGTCATTAGAAAATATATTAGTTTAACCATGGTTGCTCCTCCATATTAGGCATGGCTCTTTATAAGAAAAGCACCCCTCATTAACTAGTACGCAAGTCACACACCCAGTAAACATACAAAATTCAACATGCAAAAGGCCTGACAAGGTGCAAACCCAGAAACAATAGCCAAACATATGAAAAATTGAACTAGACCCTACAGTATTCTAAACAAGTATCTGAAATAAAGTGAACTAATCACAAACACCTAAGTGTGTNGCAAGGTGCAAACCCAGAAACAATAGCCAAACATATGAAAAAATGAACTAGACCCTACAGTATTCTAAACAAGTATCTGAAATAAAGTGAACTAATCACAAACACCTAAGTGTGTGCAACAAGTGTGGCTAAGCCTAGTGTATAATTTTGATGGGGTTATCGTCTTTGTCTCCATCCTAAATATCAAAGAAATCTAACTTATAACACTAAAAGATGATGATTTATATGCAAAATACATTTTTAAGCTTGATCTTACTTATGGTCTAGATTATTGGTTATTTAATTTCAAAATACATTTAAAATATAATTAATAATTATATTATAAAAAAATCTTTTTGTATTCTTAAAATATGACCTCACATATGTGTCTAAATTGCCAAAGGGACACATTTAAGATCTCTTGAATCCTTAGCACAATCATAAATGTGTTGATCTAAATCTAATAATTTACATTTCTAGCTGAGATATACTTGCATGCAATGCTCATTAACGCATTGTGACCAATATCAGGTCACACGTCTAAAAGGTTGTTTTTCATCAAAGTGCTAGGTGAAAAAGAAGCAAAACACAAAATGATTAACANGTCACACGTCTAAAAGGTTGTTTTTCATCAAAGTGCTAGGTGAAAAAGAAGCAAAACACAAAATGATTAACATGATATGTATGTGTTTGCTTGAGTGGTCTTGTTTGATGTAAATGATTTAATGAGGTGTGAGCAAGCATAGTTAAGCACAAAAAATGATGATTTGGAAAGATATGAACGCTCTAGCAAGATAGGAGCAGTCATAACAAGCACAAAAATGACATGATTGATATTCATTGCTAGGAGTGAGCACTCAAACCAAGTGATAAGTCGGGATACATGTCACTAACTTGCTCAGCATGATCATACGAGGTAAATGATCATGCATGAAAACCAAGAGAACATCTATGCAATGCACACTCATGCTTGGTGAAGTGATCGCATATACATAAATAAGATATCATATTTGGAGCCAAATCATTTATTTTGGTACCAGTAAACTGTCTCTAATTGGATTGAAGCTATGACGTTGCCTAATTCTAAGGGTAAGAGCATTCTAAAATTTTAGAAGAAGTGCATTTTCAGTCAATTTGGAACACCTAGGGTCATCATTATTGATGAAGAAAGTCATTTTTGTAACAAAAAGATGGAGTGTAGTTGCCTAGTTTGGCACACAAGGTTGCTACTACTTACCATCCCAGACTAGTAGATTAGCTGAGGTTTCTAATAGGGAAATCAAGATGATTCTAGAAAAAAAAAATCAACTTTCGTAGTAATGATTAGTCCCTTATACTTGTTAAAACATTGTGGCCTTATAGAACTGTTTTAAGACCCCCTAATCCACTTTAAAATTGCCTATTTTTATGCATATTGTATACCCATTTTTTAAGATATTATGCTTTAACGAAAGGTATTTTGTTTTTTTTTTTGTTACAGGTGCAAGAAAAAGAGTTTAAGAGCAAAAAAGAACAAAAATACATCAAAAATGAGCAAAATAGACCAAACAAAGAAGAATTATCAAAATCAGTCGAACTGGAGCCTAAGCACCAGATGAAGATCGCGGATGGCACCTAGGCACGACAGTTCAGGCACCTATGCACCAGGGTTAGTTTCTAGAAGATCCATTGAATGAGGTCAAATTTTGAAGAGATGTTTGAAGCAACCCTTGGTGATTTTTGAAGATCTATATAAATAGATTAATTCTGTGTTTCTAGGGAGAGTTTTGGAGTCATTTTGAGAAGGGGAGGCACCCATATAGAGTGGGCGGCTACCTTAGTAAGGTTTTGTGAGCCTTTGTGATTTTTAGAGTTTTGTGAGTCTTGTGAGAGTCTATTGGACTCAGAGAAGTCAGGAAACTTCAAAGGTTGGGGAAACATTTCAGTTATGTATTTGTATTTTTTCTTTAAGTATTTTACTTTAGATTTGAGTTTTATAAATATGCTTTGTTTTGTTATCTCCATTTTGAGTATTTTTCTTCTTCCTCCTTGCAATATGAAGTAATCAAGTGGTGGTTTTAACTTGATTAGAACGTCTTTTATTTCAAAAATTTGTGATGATATTTTCATCGGTCCTTCATTTACTTTACAATTTGGTTAATTTTATTGTTGAAATTTGTTGAGAAACTTAATGACCCAAGAGGGCTATGAATTCTCTCTAGTGACTGTAACATTTCACTTTGGAAAGAGCCTTTGCTATTGTCCGAGGGGGAGTGCAAATAGATCAAGAGATAAGATTTGATGGTCGTAGAATAGATGTTTCTAGGATGACAGGCTAGATTCTTTTATCAATTTAATCTAGAGATTGGAATTAAGGTTCACTGGTAGGTCCTATAGAGAAGACACAGTGGGTGTTCTAGGAGTGAGAGACTAGAACCTACTCAGCACTACTATACATGCCGACACCAACTTTAGATTAGCCAATATTCTTTATGCTCGGAAGATGTAAGGAATAGGNAAGGATAAAGCTAAAATGTGCTTAACTTTGTTAGCACCTAGATCTATTAGAACTTGAGGGGATTTGGCACAAAAATTTCTGGCTAAATACTTTCCTCCTTAAAAAACTACTAAACTAAGAAATGATATTACTTATTTTACTCAGCATGAAGGAGAGTCAATTTATGAAGCTTGGAAACGAGTTAAGGAACTCCTTAGAAAGTGTCCACATCATGCTCTACCTGACTAGTTAATCATTCAAACATTTTATAATAGGTTAATAGGATCCCTTATACTATAATTGATAGTGCTGCTGGAGGGTCTTTAATGTCAAAACCATTTGATGAAGCATATGCTTTAATTGGAGACATAACTACTAATAATTTTCAATGGCCTTCAAAAAGGGTAAATCCTAAGAGAGTAGCTAATATTTATGATAACGAAGCTATATCTATTTTGGAATCTCAAGTTACTGTGATATCTAGGAATTTAGATAGCTTTGCAATAAAAATTTCTTAAACACCTCAAGTGAGTGAGGAAAATTTAATAGGACAATTGAATGATTCTCAANGTCATTATTGATGAAGAAAGTCATTTTTGTAACAAAAAGATGGAGTGTAGTTTCCTAGTTTGGCACACAAGGTTGATACTACTTACCATCCCAGACTAGTAGATTAGCTGAGGTTTCTAATAGGGAAATCAAGATGATTCTAGAAAAAAAAAATCAACTTTCGTAGTAATGATTAGTCCCTTATACTTGTTAAAACATTGTGGCCTTATAGAACTGTTTTAAGACCCCCTAATCCACTTTAAAATTGCCTATTTTTATGCATATTGTATACCCATTTTTTAAGATATTATGCTTTAACGAAAGGTATTTTGTTTTTTTTTTTGTTACAGGTGCAAGAAAAAGAGTTTAAGAGCAAAAAAGAACAAAAATACATCAAAAATGAGCAAAATAGACCAAACAAAGAAGAATTATCAAAATCAGTCGAACTGGAGCCTAAGCACCAGATGAAGATCGCGGATGGCATCTAGGCACGACAGTTTAGGCACCTATACACCAGGGTTAGTTTCTAGAAGATCCATTGAATGAGGTCGAATTTTGAAGAGATGTTTGAAGCAACCCTTGGTGATTTTTGAAGATCTATATAAATAGATTAATTATGTGCTTCTAGGGAGAGTTTTGGAGTCATTTTGAGAAGGGGGGCACCCATATAGAGTGGGCGGCCACCTTAGTAAGGTTTTGTGAGCCTTTGTGATTTTTAGAGTTTTGTGAGTCTTGTGAGAGTCTATGGGAGTCAGAGAAGTCAGGAAACTTCAAAGGTTGGGGAAACATTTCAGTTATGTATTTGTATCTTTTCTTTAAGTATTTTACTTTAGATTTGAGTTTTATAAATATGCTTTGTTTTGTTATCTCCATTTTGAGTATTTTTCTTCTTCCTCCTTGCAATATGAAGTAATCAAGTGGTGGTTTTAACTTGATTATAACTTCTTTTATTTCAAAAATTTGTGATGATATTTTCACCGGACCTTCATTTACTTTACAATTTGGTTAATTTTATTGTTGAAATTTGTTGAGAAACTTAATGACCCAAGAGGGCTATGAATTATTTAACTAGTGATTGTAACATTTCACTTTGGAAAGAGCCTTTGCTATTGTCCGAGGGGGAGTGCAAATAGATCAAGAGATAAGATTTGATGGTCGTATAATAGATGTTTCTAGGATGACAGGCTAGATTATTTTATCAATTTAATCTAGAGATTAGAACTAAGGTTCACTGGTATGTCCTATAGAGAAGACACAGTGGGTGTTCTAGGAGTGAGAGACTAGAACCTACTCAACACTACTATACATGCCGACACCAACTTTAGATTAGCCAATATTCTTTATGCTCGGAAGATGTAAAGAATAGGTATGCTACTATTTATCACAATACCATAGTTAAACCTCTAAACATTTGAAATCATACACTGATTATGAATTGTTTGCAAGAAGAAAGTCTCTTTATAAATATCTTGAAGTTTCTAGAACTCTGCATTTACTTTTAACTTACATTTGTAGGAATTAGTAAATTTTATTTCATTGCATAAAATACTTTAAATATTTTCTGCAGCTTAAGTAAAGGTTTTCATAGTTAAAATTCATAAATTTACTTTTTTGCTTTTAATTTCTCTCTGGGATCGATACTAGGGTTTTTAAAGAAAACTCTATATTACTTGAAAGGATATGTATATTTGCGTAGTATCCCTGGTGAAAAAATTATTAATCAAAATTTTTATAATATTACATTTGTTCTCACTAGCCGCTAAATATAAATTGGGTNATAGCTTAAGTAAAGGTTTTCATAGTTAAAATTCATAAATTTACTTTTTTGCTTTTAATTTCCCTCTGGGATCGATACTAGGGATTTTAAAGAAAACTCTATATTACTTGAAAGGATATGTATATTTGCGTAGTATCCCTAGTGAAAAAATTATTAATCAAAATTTTTATAATATTACATTTGTTCTCACTAGCCGCTAAATATAAATTGGGTCAAGATTTTGGCCATATTCAGGAACATAAATATCTGCGTAATTGCGGGTCGGGCCAAGTTTTTGACGTCGTTACCGGGGAGCTTAAAATGAAATTTTAATTCAAATTTTTTTTTACTTAGAAACCTTATTTGAATTATAGAATAACTAAAAAAATAGTTTTACAATTATTTCAATTTTTGAAAATTATAAAAAAAAAATTGCAAAAACTGAAAAATATAAAAATTTTTACTTAGATATTTTAAGTATTTTATTTTTTGNGCCGGGGAGCTTAAAATGAAATTTTAATTCAAATTTTTTTTGACTTAGAAACCTTATTTGAATTATATAATAACTAAAAAAATAGTTTTAGAATAAGTTCAATTTTTGAAAAATATAAAAATAAAAAAAAAATTGCAAAAACTGAAAAATATAAAAATTTTTACTTAGATATTTTAAGTATTTTATTTTTTGAATTTTATCATTTGCATACAAGGTTTGGGATCTAAAGGTTTAGTACCCTACAATTCTAAATTTGAATGAACTATGAGAAGTATTTGAAAGGAAAAATAACTTCACAATTCTCAAGAAATGGCAAACGCATGACAAAATAACACTCAATTTTAATTACTGAAAAATGAACATCAAAATTTACAAACACTTTTAAGGGATTATGCAAACCCTACAACAGTTGAAATTCACATTATTATTCAAACTCTTACTATAGTAGCTAACTCATTTGAATATAAACCTGCAATANGTTTTCGAAAGGAAAAATAACTTCACAATTCTCAAGAAATGGCAAACGCATCACAAAATAACACTTGATTTTAACTACTGAAAAATGAACATCAAAATTTACAAACACTTTTAAGGGATTATGCAAACCCTACAAGAGTTGAAATTCACATTATTATTCAAACTCTTACTATAGTAGCTAACTCATTTGAATATAAACCTGCAATAATAGAAATGGTGCAAAATAATCATTTATGGGGAACACCATTTGAGGATCCAAATTTACTTCTTGCAAGTCTTCTGGAACTGTGTACTACATTTAAATATGATGGCAAATCAAATGATGCGGTTAGACTTAGAATTTTTTCCTTTTTCCTTAGAGGATAAAGCTAAAATATGCTTAACTTTGTTAGCACCTAAATCTATTAGAACTTGAGGGGATTTGGCACAAAAAATTCTGGCTAGATACTTTCCTCCTTAAAAAACTACTAAGCTAAGAAATGATATTACTTATTTTACTTAGCATGAAGGAGAGTCAATTTATGAAGCTTGGAAACAATTTAAGGAACTCCTTAGAAAGTGTCCACATCATGCTCTACCTGACTAGTTAATCATTCAAACATTTTATAATAGGTTAATAGGATCCCTTATACTATAATTGATGCTGCTGCTGAAGGGTCTTTAATGTCAAAACCATTTGATGAAGCATATGCTTTAATTGAAGACATAACTACTAATAATTTTCAATGGCCTTCAAAAAGGGTAAATCCTGAGAGAGTAGCTAATATTTATGATAACGATGCTATACCTATCTTGGAATCTCAAGTTACTGTGATATCTAGGAAATTAGATAGTTTTGCAATAAAAATTTCTTAAACACCTCAAGTGAGTGAGGAAAATTTAATAGGACAATTGAATGATTCTCAATCATTAGAAACTTTACATGCAGTTAATAATAAACCCAATAACCTATATTATAACTTTTATTACCTAGGTTGGAAAAACCATCCCAACTTTAACTGGAATAATAATAATTCTGGTGGTAGAAATCAGCAATGGGGGAACCCTTAAGCAAACATAATAGAAAATTGGAACAATCATGGTAGTTCTAACTATAAACCTTCTTATCCTCCTGGCTTCAATAACCAACAATTTAAGGAAAATAATTTGTCTATAGAAGAAGTAGTTTTACAAATGGGGAATCAATTATAAATTTAAGGTGCTGCAATAAGAAATATTAAGAATCGACTATAATAGATTGCTAATGCACTTAGTAATAGAGCAATAGACCCCAGAGAACATTTCTTAGTAATGTTGAGATAAATTTGAAAGACAAAAGTAAAGAACAAGAACAAATTAATGTTGTTNGACTAGAATAGATTGCTAATGCACTTAGTAATAGAGCAATAGACCCCAAAGAACATTTCTTAGTAATGTTGAGATAAATTTGAAAGACAAAAGTAAAGAACAAGAACAAATTAATGATGTTCAACTTAGGAGTGGAAAGAAAATAAATATTGGAATTTAAAAGATATTGAAGTTGAGAGAGAAACTGAAGAAACTGAACAAACAAAAGAAATTATTTCTAAGGATAAAGAATAACATGTCTCTCCAACTAAAATTTATTCAAAAATACCAACACCTTCTTTTCCTCAAAAACTTAGAAAGAAAAATCTTGATCAACAATTTTCCAAGTTTTTTGAGATATTGAAAAAACATACAATCAACATTCCGTTTGTAGAAGCTTTGGAATAAATGTCGAGTTGTGCAAAATTTATGAAAGATATATTAAATAAGAAGAGAAAGTTTGAAGCTTATGAAACGGTTGCACTTAATGAAGAATGTAGTGCAATAATTCAAAATAAGCTTCCTCAAAAGCTTAAGAACCCTGGTAGTTTTACTATAACATGTGCAATTAGTGAAAAAATGTATGGAAAAACATTATTCGATTTAGGAGCTAGCATTAAACTCATGCATTTATCTATTTTTAGAAGGTTAAACTTATGAGAGATTTCTCCCACTACTATAACCTTACAGTTAGCTAATCGATCTATCACTTATTTTAAAGGGGTTATAAAAGAAGTAATAGTTAAGGTGGATAAATTTATCTTCCATGTGGATTTCATTGTGCTAGACATGGAAGAAGATAAAGAAATTCCTATTATTCTGGGGAGACCTTTCCTTACAACTGGATGGTTGTGATTAATGTGTAGAAAGGGGAATTAACAATGAGAGTTAAAGACCACAAAGTAACAATTAATATTCTGAAGTCAATGAAGTATCCTGCTAAAGAAAAAGATGTTAAATGTTATAAGATGGGTATTATTGATTATTTGATTGTTGAACATTACCAAGAAAGATGTGAAGTCATGTCTGAGGAAAAGATGAAGTTATATCAGATTTGAAATAATTGGAAAGTGAGACTGAACGTGATTTTGAAGAAAAATCATATGAGACAACTGCTAAGGATACTAATTATGTTCAGGAAAATTTTAAGATTTTGGATATTACTGAAAATAATAATTCTTTAATCCCTTCAATTGAAAAACCTCTTGAGCTTGAAATGAAAGTGCTTCCTATGCATTTGAAGTATGCATTTTTAGGAAGTTATCCAACTTTACTTGTTATAATATCCTCAAATTTAATGAAGGATCCGGAAGAAAAAAATACTGGAGACATTGAGAAGTTATTAAAAAGCTTTTGGATGGATATTAGCTGATATTAAATGAATCTGTCCTTCAATCTGTAGGAACAGAATTTTAATGGAAGATAAAGATAAGCCTAGGGCTGATTTACAAAGAAGATTACATCCAATAATGAAAGAAGTCGTAAATAAATAAATACTAAAGTGGTTAGATGCAGGAATTATTTATCCTATTTTTGATAGTACATGGGTTTGTNCTACAGTTAGCTAATCGATCTATCACTTATTTTAAAGGGGTTATAGAAGAAGTAATAGTTAAGGTGGATTAATTTATCTTCCATGTGGATTTCATTGTGCTAGACATGGAAGAAGATAAAGAAATTCCTATTATTTTGGGGAGACCTTTCCTTACAACTGGATGGTTGTGATTAATGTGTAGAAAGGGGAATTAACGATGAGAGTTAAAGGCCACAAAGTAACATTTAATATTCTGAAGTCAATGAAGTATCCTGCTAAAGAAAAAGATGTTAAATGTTATAAGATGGGTATTATTGATTATTTGATTGTTGAACATTACCAAGAAAGATGTGAAGTCATGTCTGAGGAAAAGATGAAGTTATATCAGATTTGAAATAATTGGAAAGTGAGACTGAACGTGATTTTGAAGAAAAATCATATGAGACAACTGCTAAGGATACTAATTATGTTCAGAAAAATTTTAAGATTTTGGATATTACTGAAAATAATAATTCTTTAATCCCTTCAATTGAAAAACCTCTTGAGCTTGAAATGAAAGTGCTTCCTATGCATTTGCAGTATGCATTTTTAGGAAGTTATCCAACTTTACTTGTTATAATATCCTCAAATTTAACGAAGGATCAGGAAGAAAAAATTACTGGAGACATTGAGAAGTTATTAAAAAGCTTTTAGATGGATATTAGCTGATATTAAATGAATCTGCCCTTCAATCTGTAGGCACAGAATTTTAATGGAAGATAACGATAAGCCTAGGGCTGATTTACAAAGAAGATTACATCCAATAATGAAAGAAGTGGTAAATAAATAAATACTAAAGTGGTTAGATGCAGGAATTATTTATCCTATTTTTGATAGTACATGGGTTTGTCCTATTCAGTGTGTTCCTAAGAAATGAGAAGTGACATTAGTTATTAATGAAAGGAATGAATTGATTCTAATAATCAAGTAACTAGATGGTGAATCTGTATTTATTATAGAAAATTAAACCTCACCACTAGAAATGATTACTTTTCCTTACCTTTCTTGAACCAAATATTGGATAGACTCACTGGGCATTGTTATTTATGCTTTTTGGATGGATATTATTTCTTCAAAAGATTAAGAAAAGATGACATTTACAAGTCTTTGTGGGACTTTTTCTTTCAGAAGATGTCTTTTGGTTCATGTAATGCACCTGCAACTTTCCAAAAGTGTATGATGTGTATTTTTTGTGACTTAATTGNTAGAAGTTGTCTTTTGGTTCATGTAATGCACCTGCAACTTTCCAAAAGTGTATGATGTGTATTTTTTGTGACTTAATTGAGAAAGGGATAGAATTTTTTATGGATAATTTCTTAGTTTTTGGAACCTCTTTTGATTCATGTTTAGATCATTTAGCCAAGGTTCTAAAACACTATGAAGAAACTAATTTAGTTCTTATATAGGAAAAATGACAATTTATGGCCACAAGAGGAATTATGTTAGGACATAAGATTTTTGAAAATGGCATGAAAATTGATCTAGCAAAAGTTCAAGTTATTGATGAATTACAACCTCCTACATCAGTAAAAGCAGCAAGGAGTTTTCTAGAAGAAGCTGGATTTTACAGGAGGTATATTAAAAAAATTTTAAAAATTGCTAAGCCTCTATGCCATCTCTTAGAAAAAGAAACAAATTTTGATTTTAATGATAATTGTCTAAATGCCTTCAAATTATTAAAAGAAAAATTAATCACTGTATCTATCATTGTTTCAACTGATTAGGAAAAACCATTTGAGTTAATGTGTAATACAAGTGATTACACTATTGGGTTGTTTTAGGACAAAAATATGATAAGATTTTTAAAGTCATATATTATACGAGAAAAACTCTTAATAAAGCTCAATTTAATTACACAACAATTGAAACAGAGTTATTGACAATATTATATGTTTTTCATAAATTTAGACCATATCTAAATGGAGCTATATGCATTGTGCACACTGATCATTTTGTTATTAAATATCTTATGTCAAAGAAGAATGTGAAACCAAGATTAATCACACAGGTCCTTCTTTTGCAAGAGTTTGATTTTCAGATAGTGGATAAGAAAGATGTTTATAATCAAATGTTGTTCATCTGTCAAGACTACTTTATTAGTAGTTTTACCATATGAACTAACAAGCCACTAGAAGAAGAAATTTATTTACAATGTAAAATTTTACTTTTGGGATGNCGTATCTATCATTCTTTCAACTAATTAGGAAAAACAATTTGAGTTAATGTGTAATACAAGTGATTACACTATTGGGTTGTTTTAGGACAAAAATATGATAAGATTTTTAAAGTCATATATTATACGAGAAAAACTCTTAATAAAGCTCAATTTAATTACACAACAATTGAAACAGAGTTATTGACAATATTATATGTTTTTCATAAATTTAGACCATATCTAAATGGAGCTATATGCATTGCGCACACTGATCATTTTGTTATTAAATATCTTATGTCAAAGAAGGATGTGAAACCAAGATTAATCATACAGATCCTTCTTTTGCAAGAGTTTGATTTTCAGATAGTGGATAAGAAAGATGTTTATAATCAAAAGTTGTTCATCTCTCAAGACTTGAACAAGAAAATAAATAGAACATTGGGGATGATATAAATAAAAATTTTCCTCATGAACAACTTTATGATGTTGTTGAATGACATATATCGTGGTATGCATATATAGTTAACTACTTTGTTAGTAGTTTTTACCATATGAACTAACAAGCCACTAGAAGAAGAAATTTATTTACAATGTAAAATTTTACTTTTGGGATGACCCATATTTATATAAAAAATGTTGAGACTCAGTCATTCGAAGATGTGTACCAATTAATGAAAACTAGGAAATTATACAAAAATGTCATATATCCAATTTTGAGGGACACTTTGGAGTGGATAAGATTGCATTTAAAATTTTACACTCTGGATTTTACCAGCCTACATTGTTTAAGGATGTTAATATATGTGTGAAAGCTTGTGATCGATGTCAGAGAGTAGGCAATGTTTCTAAAAAAGATGAAATGCCCCNTAGGAAATTATACAAAAATGTCATATATCCAATTTTGAGGGACACTTTGGAGTGGATAAGACTGCATTTAAAATTTTACACTCTGGATTTTACTAACATACATTGTTTAAGGATGTTAATATATGTGTGAAAGCTTGTGATCGATGTCAGAGATAAATAGAACATTGAGGATGATATAAATAAAAATTTTCCTCATGAACAACTTTATGATGTTGTTGAATGACATATACCATGGTATGCATATATAGTTAACAACTTTATTAGTAGTTTTTACCATATGAACTAACAAGCCACTAGAAGAAGAAATTTATTTACAATGTAAAATTTTACTTTTGGGATGACCCTTATTTATATAAAAAATGTTGAGACTCAGTCATTCAAAGATGTGTACCAATTAATATATGTGTGAAAGCTTGTGATCGATGTCAGAGAGTAGGCAATGTTTCTAAAAAAGATGAAATGCCCCTAAATTTTACTTTAGAATTTGATATTTTTTATGTTTGGGGTTTAGATTTTATAAGACCACTTGTACCATCTTCTAGAAAAATTTATATCTTATTAGCTGTGGATTATGTGTCTAAATGGATTGAAGCTGTAGTTTTGCGGCATTGTGATGCTCTAAGTGTTTCAAAATTTTTAAACAAAAATATATTTGTCAGATTTGGAATGCTAAGAGTGATCATTACTGATGGGGGAAGTCACTTTAAAAATTTTAGAATTAACACATTATTTGAGAAATATGGAATTACAAATTGAATCGCCACAGCTTATCACCCTTAGACCAGTGATTTAGCNGGATCATTACTGATGGGGGAAGTCACTTTAAAAATTTTAGAATTAGCACATTATTTGAGAAATATGGAATTACAAATTGAATCGCCACAGCTTATCACCCTTAGACCAGTGATTTAGCATAAGTATTAAATCAAGAAATTAAAAGAATATTGGAAAATAATGTAAATCCTAATAGAACTGATTGGTCTGATAGACTTGAATCTGCATTATGGGCTTATAGGACTGCACATAAAACTTCTATAGGAATATCTCCTTATGTGCTCAAATTTGGAAAAGCTTATCACTTTCCCGTTGATTTAGAACATAAAGCTTACTTAGGCTATAAAATAATTTAATTATATTTTAGTGGATGCCGGAGAAAAATGGTTATTACAGTTATACGAGCTTGAGGAAATTATGAATGAATCTTATGAAAATGCTAGAATTTATAAAGAAAATATGAAAATTNGAGAACATAAAGCTTACTTAGTCTATAAAATAATTTAATTATATTTTAGTGGATGCCGGAGAAAAATGGTTATTACAATTATACGAGCTTGAGGAAATTATGAATGAATCTTATGAAAATGCTAGAATTTATAAAGAAAATATGAAAATTTGGTTAATCAAAATATTTTAAGAAAAAATTTTTAACCTGGACTAGTGGTTTTATTATACAATACTAGATTGAAATTATTTTCTAATAAACTTAATTCCAGGTGGATGGAGCCATTTATTATGATAAAAGTTTATCCTTATGTGTTTGTGGATATTNATTGGTTAATCAAAATATTTTAAGAAAAGATTTTTAATCTGGACTAGAGGTTTTATTATACAATACTAGATTGAAATTATTTTCCAATAAACTTAATTCCAGGTGGATGGAGCCATTTATTATGATAAAAGTTTATCCTTATGTGTTTGTGGATATTAAAGATTCAAAAATTGAACGTATAATTAAAGTAAATGGGCATAGGTTAAAACCTTATATTGGTGAGAACAAACCCTTTTACAAAGAAACGTTGATTATGGGTCAGTCTAAGTAAAACAATTAGATACGTCAAGCTGGCGTCGTTAAACCATGCACTAGGTGGGTGGCAGCCCACTATAATTTATATGGTTTGATTTATAATTATTATAGATGCAGTACTATGACCTACTATTGCAAACATATCATTTCAAAACACNTAAAGAAATGTTGATTATGGGTCAGTCTAAGTAAAACATTTAGATACGTCAAGCTGACGCCGTTAAACCATGCACTAGGTGGGTGCCAGCCCACTATAATTTGTATGGTTTGATTTATAATTATTATAGATGCAGTACTATGACCTACTATTGCAAACATATCATTTCAAAACACTATTTAAAGATTTAAACATGATTGGATCTTGAAAGATTCTACAATAGGTGATATAGTGTTCACTGAGGAACTGACAAGCGCCTACGCGCCAGAGCTTAGTGAATTTGGTGCCAAGGCACCACTGTTGTTGGTTGTAGAAAAAATCACCCCTGGGCATTTTTTTCCCACTTCTTTCTTTTTAAACATTCCTATCTTTTTCCCTAATCACCAGAACTTTGAAAATTTTTCCTGAGATAAGAAATTTAGGAGTTTGAGTTCTTGCTTCCATGGAGAATACAAACAATGTGTGGGAAATGGATATAAGTTTGTGCACAAAGATGCCCAAACTTATTTTAATGGGTTCCTAGCATTGAGTTTAAAGAGGATGAATATCAAATTGGGAAGAATTGAAGAGGAGCTTTCATTACTACACAACAAATTACATGAGATGTATCACCAATATGAGCATTTGGAGTGGAAAATGTAGCTTCAATTCAATCACATGGCGTGTTATCAGGATTCTCAAGTATCAATGTATTGTAACAACAAATTGTAGATGATAAGATGGTTATGGATTTCCCTCGCACCCCTTTCTTTCATGTCTTTGATCGTAACTTTTCAACATTTGAGAAGNGTTATTAAAAATTATGCTTAAGTTCTATTATCACATTTTTAGGACAAAAAATATAGGAATCTTTAAGTGAAACCCACTATCACATGTTGCAATGTTTTATTTAATAAAAGGGTTACTTGAGGACAATAAACATTTAAGTTTGGGGGAATTAATGCACTTTAAAATTACCTATTTTTATGCACATTTTATACCCATTTTTTAGGCTATTATGCTTTAATGAAAGGTAGATTGTGTGTTTTTGGTTGTAGGTGGAAGAAAAAGAGTTTAAGAAAAAAATGAGCAAAAATACATCAAAAAGAAGCAAAATGGACGAAACAAAAAAAAATTGTCAAAATCAGCAAAGTTGGCGCCTAGGCGTCAGATGAAGATTTTTTATGGTGCTTAGATGTGACAGTTTTGGCGCTTAGGCACCAGAGTCGGTTTCTAGAGGATCCATTGAATGAGGTCGAATTTTGAAGAGATGTTTGAAGCAACCCTTGGTGATTTTAGAAGCTTTATATATATATAAATTAATTCTACAAGTCGGGAGAGTTCTAGACTCATTTTAAGAAGGGGAGGTACCCATATAGAGTGGGCGGCCACCTTAGTAAGGTTTTGTGAGACTTTATGATTTCTGGAGTTTTGTGAGTCTTGTGAGAGTCTATTGGAGTCAGAGAAGTCAGGAAACAACAAAGTTTGGGTAAACATTTCAATTAAGTATTTATAACTTTTCTTTTAGTATTGTACTTTGGATTTAAGTTTTATAAATATATTTTATTTTGTTATACCCATGAGTTCTGGGTAGTTTTCTTCTTTCTTCTTGCAATATGAAGTAATCAAGTGGTGGTTTTGACTTGAATAGAACTTCTTCTATTTCAAAAATTTGTGATGATATTTTCACTGGTCCTTCATTTACTTTACAATTTGGCCACTTGTATTGTTAAAATTTGTTGTGAAACTTAAAAACCCAAGAGGGCTAAGATTTCTCTAACTAGTGATTGTCACATTTCACTTTGGAAAGAGCCATGGCTATCGTTCAAGGGGGAGTGCAAATAGATAGGGAGATAAGATTTGATGGGCATAGAATTGATGTTTCTAGGGTGATATGATANATTTCAAAAATTTGTGATGATATTTTCACTGGTCCTTCATTTACTTTACAATTTGGCCACTTGTATTGTTAAAATTTGTTGTGAAACTTAAAAACCCAAGAGGGCTAAGATTTCTCTAACTAGTGATTGTCACATTTCACTTTGGAAAGAGTCATGGCTATCCTTCGAGGGGGAGTGCAAATAGATAGGGAGATAAGAATTGATGGGCATAGAATTGATGTTTCTAGGGTGATATGGTAATTTTTTTTTATCAATTTGATCTAGAGATTGGAACTAAGGGCCATTGGTAGGTCTTATAGAGAGGGCACAGTGAGTAATCTAGGAGTGAGTGACTAGAACCTACCCAACACTACTATTCATGCCGACATTAACCAAAGTTCTTTTGCTCATAAGAGGTAAATAATAGGTATGCTCCTATTTTTCACAATATCACAGTTAAACCTCTAAAAATTTGAAATCATANGATATGATAATTTTTTTTTATCAATTTGATCTAGAGATTGGAACTAAGGGTCATTGGTAGGTCTTATAGAGAGGGCACAGTGAGTAATCTAGGAGTGAGGGACTAGAACCTACCTAGCACTATTATTTATGCCGACATTAACCAATGTTCTTTTGCTCAGAAGAGGTAAATAATAGGTATGCTCCTATTTTTCACAATATCACAGTTAAACCTCTAAAAATTTGAAATCATACACTGATTATGAATTATTTGCAAGCAGAAAGTCTCTTTATATATATCTTGAATTTTCTAAAAATTTACATTTACTTTTAACTTACATTTGTAGGAATTAATAAACTTTATTTCATTGCATAAATTACTTTAATTATTTTTGTTGTCTTAAGTAAAGTTTATTCATATTTAAGACTCTAAAATTTACTTCTTTCTTTTAATTTCCCTGTGGGATCGATACTGGGGTTTTTAAAGAAAACTCTATATTACTTGAAACGATGTGTATACTTGTGTAGTACTCCTAATGAGAAAACTATTAATCTAAATTTTATAATACTATATTTGTTCTTACTAGCTACTAAATATAAATTAGGTGAAGGTTTTGGCCATATCCGGGAACATNCTTGTAGGAATTAATAAACTTTATTTCATTGCATAAATTACTTTAATTATTTTTTGCTGTCTTAAGTAAAGTTTATTCATATTTAAGACTCTTAAATTTACTTCTTTCCTTTAATTTCCCCTGTGGGATCGATACTGGGGTTTTTAAAGAAAACTCTATATTACTGGAACGATGTGTATACTTGCGTAGTACTCCTAATGAGAAAACTATTAATCTAAATTTGATAATACTATATTTGTTCTTACTAGCTACTAAATATAAATTAGGTGAAGGTTTTGGCCATATCCGGGAACATAAATATCTGCATAATTGCTGGTCAGGTCACCCCCGTTTCTTTGTTACTCTAAAGACTAATTTTTGGAAAAGCGTACCACCTGCTAGTAAAATTTGAACACAAAGTTTACTAGGCAGATAAGGAATTTAATTATAATTTAAAAGATCTGGTAGAGAAAAAATTACTACAGCTTAATGAATTTTAAGAAATTAGAAAGAAAGCCAAAGAGAATGCAAAAANGGGTCACCCCCGTTTCTTTGTTACTCTAAAGACTAAATTTTGGAAAAGCGTACCACCTGCTAGTAAAATTTGAACACAAAGTTTACTAGGCAGTTAAGGAATTTAATTATAATTTAAAAGATATGGTAGAGAAAAAATTACTACAGCTTAATGAATTTTAAGAAATTAGAAAGAAAGCCAAAGAGAATGCAAAAATCTGTAAGGAAAAGATAAAAATGTTTCATGATCAAAAGCTAATTAGGATGAAATTTTAACATGGACAAGAGGTTCTGTTATATATTCACGATTAAATTTATTTTTCAAAAAATTCAAGTCCAGGTGTTCAGAACCATTTACTGTAGTAATGTTGTGACCATTTGGGGTTTTAGCTATTTAGAATATGAAAAATAATAAAATTTTTAAGTTTAATGGCAAGACATTAAAGTTGTCCTTAGGAGGTGACTCAAGTGTTCATTTTCAAAGATACATGAGGCTTATTATCACTTATAAATATCATGTAAATAAATTTAACAACCTTTTTANCAACCATTTACTGTAGTAATGTTGTGACGATTTGGGGTTTTAGCTATTTAGAATATGAAAAACAATAAAATTTTTAAGTTTAATGGCAAGACATTAAAGTTGTCCTTAGGAGGCGACTCAAGTATTCATTTTCAAAGATACATGAGGCTTATTATCACTTATAAATATTATGTAAATAAATTTAACAACCTTTTTAAATGATTTATATGAAAAAACTCTTTGATGCAAAATTTTAATGCATGAAAAGCACATCACAACCCTAAAATTATCAATTTTTTTCCACAAGTTAATTCAATGATCCAAATTAATTTTTTTAAGTTGCATTATCTTCATAATTACATTTGAAAACCATGAAAATCAATTTTTTGGTCTTCATGCACCATTTTTCTGTAAAACGCTGCTCATAGTTCCATGCATGAAAAGTGAACCCACAAAAATATTTTTCAACAATTCATTAGTTTTAAAAATGGGCATCATCACTATGTCTATATTCTTAAAACCTTTCAAATAAGTCCCTTTAAGCCTAAATCCAACGTCGTTTAGAAACTCATTGAGGCATAATAATCTAGAAAGAAAAGTGATAATTTTGATTAGTAAACAATAATTTAACATTTTAAANATTTCAAATAAGTCCCTCTAAGCCTAAATCCAACGTCGTTTAGAGGCTCATTGAGGCATAATAATCTAGAAAGAAAAGTGATAATTTTGATTAGTAAACAATAATTTAACATTTTAAATCAACTTGGGACTTTAACTAACTTGTATTAAATACAAAAATAAAAAAATTGGACTAATAAAACTAAGTAAAAGTGTCAAATTAAAATTCATTATTTTATGTCTTATAAGTGCGTAGGGCCTCTTTGATTGACCATATCCTCGCATGGAACTTGAGTTAGTCAAAAACACTTGGACTATCAAATTGCTTAAAATTTTCTCTATGATAGGCCCAAGCAAAATTTATGATCACAACAAACTCACAACCTCCTTGTAACCACCTCGCAACCACCTAACCACTTTAAACATTTATAGCTTNACATGGAACTTGAGTTAGTCAAAAACACTTGGACTATTAAATTGCTTAAAATTTTCTCTATGATAGACCCAAGCAAAACTTTTGATCACAACAAACTCACAACCTCCTTGTAACCACCTCGCAACCACCTAACCACTTTAAACATTTATAGCTTAAAATATAGACCTCTTCTTTGAAAAGGTTTGAATCATTAGATTCCTCCTCTTTTTCTCTTCAAAATGAGTTTTAATTGTATTTCGCCAAAACTACCCAAACTACCTTGGCCAAGTACCAAAATTTTATTATCATTTAAAAAAAAAAACATCCATGCCCCTTGATCCTAGCCATTCAATCCCACTCCTCAAGCATCCCCTTTGGCATTCCTTAATCCATAATATAATAAGGAAAACTAAATTTTAAATCTTAAGGTCCAAGGGCTCCCTTTTTCTGAACTAATTCTCAAGTTGGAAATAACTCATTTGGTGTTTACTAGTTAACATGGTTACCTCTTAGATCAAAAGTAAGCTCTCTAGAATTCCATTTAGCATTCCTTAATCTTTATTGTAATAGGAATATTCAATCTCTAAATCTTGAGATCTAGTGTAAGATTTTTGTGGGCCTCCTTTTTCTCAACTAGCCCGTAGGATGGATACCCTCAAACTAGAGTTTCTTCTCACTCTAGTCAACTTCAACTTCAATTCAAAATAATACTTGAAAAACAAATTTTTGCCTAAATTCCTGNTTTTTTGTGGGTCTCCTTTTTCTCAACTAGCCCGTAGGATGGATACCCTCAAACTAGAGTTCCTTCTCACTCTAGTCAACTTCAACTTCAATTCAAAATAATACTTGAAAAACAAATTTTTGCCTAAATTCCTGGTAAAATCTTTTAGTGTTTTTCGTCCTCAAACCCCTAAGAACTCAAAATTTAAAATAATAAACAAATTCAAATTCAAATACACTTTAACATCGTTTTCCAAAGGTCCTTAGCAAAAACTTAAATCAAATCTAAATTCAAATTCAATCTTGAGAATGTTTTGAGTTTTGTTACCTATGCATTATTTGGTTCTCGTTGGTTAGTTTAGACAATGTCAATATGTGTGTTATACTTTCTTTTTACCTCAGTTTTATTTGAGGTGTATCTCATTCTCCCCTCTCTCTAGCATTTAGGATCTAGACTTATATNGGAATGTTTTGAGTTTTGTTACCTATGCATTATTTGGTTCTCGTTGGTTAGTTTAGACGATGTCAATATGTGTGTTATACTTTTTTTTTACCTCAGTTTTATTTGAGGTGTATCTCATTCTCCCCTCTCTCTAGCATTTAGGATCTAGACTTATATTTTCCTTAGTGGCTTTCCTAGAAGACTAGTGGAGGAACCATCTCTAAAATTGAATTTCAAATATCTCTTTACTCCTTATAGATTCATATACTTAACTTTAAACCCTTAGCCTTCGATTGAGGTGATTAAAGCCAAGTCATTGAGGCCTAAGTTGAGTTCCCCTAAGATTAAAAATGCACAAAGCATACCTCTGACCCAAAAGACTTAGGTCTACTTTTGGTCTTGACTATGCACTTCTTCTTCACAATTCATTGGATAACTCTTTCTTTGGTTCATAAAGAGCACATTGTGCATAAGCTTATCTTGAGNGTTTCAAATATCTCTTTACTTCTTATAGATTCATATACTTAAGTTTAAACCCTTAGCCTTCGGTTGAGGTGATTAAAGCCAAGTCATTGAGGCCTAAGTTGAGTTCCCCTAAGATTAAAAATGCACGAAGCATACGTCTGACTCAAAAGACTTAGGTCTACTTTTGGTCTTGACTATGCACTTCTTCACAATTCATTGGATAACTCTTTCTTTGGTTCATAAAGAGCACATTGTGCATAAGCTTATCTTGAGCCCAGATAGAGTTTTCTTCTAATATAAGAAAAGATAAAATAAAACTATCAATTTAAATTTAAAATCATAAATTAATACAAAAATCAAACAAAATCAAAATCACATAATTGAAATCTCAAGAATAAAATCAACAAAATTATGAGCTTGCAATTAAAATTTAATCATTACAAAATTAAAATCAAATCAAATTTAACAAAATTCTAACTACTAAGTGTAATTNGTAAAAACTATCAATTTAAATTTAAAATCATAAATTAATAAAAAAATCAAACAAAATCAAAATCACATAATTGAAATCTCAAGAATAAAATCAACAAAATTATGAGCTTACAATTAAAATTTAATCATTACAAAATTAAAATCAAATCAAATTTAACAAAATTCTAACTACTAAGTGTAATTAAAATAAAAAGAATTCAAATTAAAAATAAAATCATGAAGTTAACCTTAAAACTAAAATTGAAATAAATAAGTCCACTAGAACCAATTCAACAATAATCAAAATAATTAAAATTCTCAAAAATTGAATTTACCAAAGTTAAAATTGGGGGAAATATAAATCATTAAATTAATCAAAATCAAAGTCAATCAAATTTAGGATAAAATCATCAAGTCAATCTAAACGCAAAGTAAAAATTAAAATATAATAAAACTCACCAAAAATTAAAAAATCTAAACATCAATCAAAATTAAAATCAAATCTAAATAAATTCATCAAGAATTAATCAATAAAATTTTAGTCAAATTTAACAAACTAAAGACATGAAATTTGGATCAACCCAAAATTCCAAAGATAAATAAAATTTTAAACCTGAAGGCCAAATCATCAAATCAACATAAAATTAAATTCAACATTAAAACTATGTTTACTAAAATCACGAATCACTATCAAAATTAAATCAATCAAAACTCACCAAAGTTGAAATTTGATCAAATTAAACTCACTAAAATCCTAAAATTCAAATTAACCAAAATTTCAAATTAAAAATGTGAAATATTAAATCAAGTCCACCAACATTTAAAATTTAAATTTCAAGAGAATAATAAAGTCATCACACACATTTTAATCACTAAATCAATCAATATTTAAATAGCCTAAATCAAACCAAGAATATGTAATGCCAAANCAAATTTAACTAAATTCTAACTACTAAGTGTAATTAGAATCAAAAGAATTAAAACTTAAAATAAAATCATGAAGTTAACCTTAAAACTAAATTTGAAATAACTAAGTCCACTAAAACCAATTCAACAATAATCAAAATAATTAAAATTCTCAAAAATTGAATTTACCAAAGTTAAAATTGAGGGAAATATAAATCATTAAATTAATCAAAATAAAAGTCAGTCAAATTTAGGATAAAAAACATCAAGTCAATCTAAACGCAATGGAAAAATTAAAATTAAAATATAATAAAACTCACCAAAAATTAAAAAATCTAAACATCAATCAAAATTAATTTCAAATGTAAATAAATTCATCAAGAATTAATCAATAAATTTTTAGTCAAATTTAACAAACTAAAGATAAGAAATTTGGATCAACCCAAAACTCCAAAGTTAAATAAAATTTTAAACCTAAGGTCAAATCATCAAATCAACATAAAATTAAATTCAACATTAGAACTATGTTTACTAAAATCATGAAACACTACCAAAATCAAATCAATCAAAACTCACCAAAGTTGAAATTTGATCAAATTAAACTCATTAAAATCCTAAAATTCAAATTAACCAAAATTTCAAATTAAAAATGAGAAATATTAAATCAAGTCCACCAACATTTAAAATTTAAATTTCAAGAGAATAATAAAGTCATCACACACAATTTAATCACTAAATCAATCAATATTTAAATAGCCTAAATCAAACCAAGAATATGTAATGCCAAACCTAAATTCCTAACTTAACAAAATCCAAAGATCCAATTTAACTTCTCATGATAAGTGGCCAAGCCAAACCAAGCTTCATGAAAGACAACGCCACCTAGGTCTAAGGAAAGTGATATATAAGCCACCATCTACCCAACTTTTTGAACTTCTCAAAAAGTAATAACCCATTTAATGAAAATTCCAAGGCCCAAGTCCACTCAAATTCTCATGACCAAGACATGTCCATCCAAATCTCAATGACCTAGCCAAAGACAACCCCCACCAAATCCCCATTATAAACAAGGAAAAAACATTTTCATGCCATGACCAAAAACATTTCAAAAAAGAAAAGTAAAGCAAGCCCCACCCTCAAGACAAAGTCAAATTTTCACATAGCTTCCTCTAGATAAACCTCACATTATCTAAGCCTCAACATACATGCATACTTAGGCAGCTTGATTTATAATCAAGTTTTAAGCCCTATTTTTCCTAATAAATAATAGCACATCCTATCTTGCACTCACTGAAACTAGTTATACATAGCTTTACTGTGATTAGGTGGTTTAGATGGTATCCCTTTCCATTCAAGGTTGTAAGTCCATTACATTTTCTTTATTTGTGCTCTTCCTTTTCTTTTAGGCTAGGTTTCTGTGGTTTTACTTCTTCAAGTAAACTTCATCTTAATCTTAGGATTATGACCTTTTTTTCTAGTTACAACATAAATCACACCTCCTAGGATTTCTCAAAATCTTATATCGTGCAATATAAGCCCAACTTTCAAATAAAATTTGAATAATAAACATTAAATAAATCTCCTTCATAATCATTAAAGAAAAATAATAGAATAGTTGAGATATCACTAAGTGTTTTTAGTATCTTTGACATCTCCTTTTTTTTTCCTTTGGGTTTTATAAAGAGAAATCTTCCACTTTTAAGTCTCTCCCATTTTATGCTCTTAATGGCCAATTATATAAACTTAAACTTAGAAAATTTTTTAAGACAAAACCACAACCTTAATCACATTTTTTCTTAATTAAATTTTATTACTTAAGATGTAATTAAGAAGCAAAATGGAAAAGAATGTACATTTAGGATATCAAAATGCAAGCCAATTTTATCTTCAATAACAATAACAACAAGCCTTTATTCCACTAAGTGGGGTCGGCTACATGAATCATGTTTCTCCATTTTGTCCTATTGAGTGTCATATTTTCATTTGATTCTAATAAATTAAGATCATTTTATATACAATATGCCTAGGTCTCTCTAAGTTTACCACTATCTTTCTTAACATAAGTCAAATCTAAAAAATCTACTCTGCTAACTAGATCATCAAATGGTTGATGGTTAATGTGACCAAACCATCTAAGATGACTGTCTTTAACTTTTTCTGCCACTAGAAATACACCAACGCTTCATTTTTCTTTGGGTCTCTAAGTGTAAAGCCGGTCATCACCAAAGCATACTTTTCTTAGGAACAATTAACTTAATTTTATGCTTCTCTTTTAGAGGTCAATGGTTTATGTGAAATTGAGCTCAACTATCTTTTACTCGTTGAAATATTGCAACCTTATATTTGATGGTATTTTTTTTAAGTTTTAGAGATGTTGCAACGTTTAGAGATGTTGCAATGTTTAATGTGACCTAACTTTAGACATGTTGTAATGTTTAATATGACCAAGCCATCTAAGATGACTCTCTCATTTTTTTCCACCACACCAACCCTATCATGGATATATTCATTCCACGTTTTATCTCTAAGTGTAAGGCCACACTCATCCACCTAAATATTCTCATCTTAGCAACACTTAACTTAGTTTTATCTTCTCCTTTAAAGGCCAACAATTTATGTGAAATCAAACTCAATAATTTTTTTAGTCATGGTATTTTTTAAATACCATGACTAAGTTAATTTTATTTTCATTATCATTAACTACCATGCCTATGTTTTATCAAGAAAAAATATTAAAAAAATTTCTATTAGATTAAGGCTGCAACATCTCTAAAGAACAAAACATAATTGAGCTTAAATTCACATCAACTGTTGAGGATGTCACTTCTAAAATGAAGTTAGGATCACTTGATCAGTGGCTACAGTGCAGTGATTATAGTGTTAAGTTGTGCTATTTCAATATTATCCTAAATAACCTAAAAGCCTGAGAGGATCATGAAACTCATAGACTCCTCCTTAGAGTTGCATGACTCATCCTCTGCCTTGTATGGGTAGCTATTCTTCATGTTAATGTTTCTATTATCCATGAAAAATTGAAAGGCATCATCAATTGTGTCTCTCACCATTAACATAGAAATTAATTAACACATTTGTAAAAAATCTAACTTACCACTTTTTTTTATCTTATTGATTCCTTTCATTGATGCCACTAATGGAACTATTTAGTATAATTTTACTTAGCATGATGTATTATCATGATACATATGTAATTCATGTACATGGTAAATAGTAATTTTCTTTTATTATAATGATATTAATGCTTATTGCATTTGCCTTGATCTCTTATAAGAACGATGGCTCCCTTGACCCTCCAATATTTGAATTAATTAGTTAGCAACTTCTACATATATGTTGGTCCATATGTCAAAATTAGAAAAACTTGAAGAAGATCTTCTGAGCTTGGCATAAATTATTGATCTTTTTATCAAAAATTGGGCTCCATTATTAGCAAAAATATTTATTAGAAGATAATATATATGAATTCTTTTGGTTTAGTTACACATTTATTTTATAGTGATCATTTATATTATTTTTTTTAAATCCATTTAAAAAAAATTCAACCATCCCTGATATAATTTTTTTGGACCTTAATAGGAAGAAGTGGTTCAATTAAGTTTATTCCCCAAACTATGAATGACCAATAACTTTATATGGCTTATAGCTAGTGTAAAATCATTGCTACATCTATTTAATTTTTTATAAGGTACATGTTGACCTCATTTTTTGTTAAACCTATACTTGTGGCTAAAGCTTAATTGAAATTCACTTGAGCTTGGTCTTGAGGAAACCCTAAGTTAACAAAAGAAATTTTTTAACTGAATAAAATCCAAGGAAATCAAAACAATCTTTAAACACAAATAATCTTAATCAAACTCATAGATAACCTTAAAAACACCTTTAATCACCAAGGTGATTGTAAAACTCAAGGATTAATTTTGAAGGATTAATGAAGCTTATTATCACTTATAAATACCATTTAAATAAGTTCAGCAATCATTCGAAATAATTTATATGTAAAAAGACTTAAGTCAAATTTTCATGCATGACGCTTATCGTTGTAAACCATTAAACTATTGTTTTCTTCCACAAGTCAATCGAGTGATCTAAACTAAAATCTATAAGTTGCATGAAATTCGAAATATCAAAATCAAGGAAACTAGTTTGGTGGTCATTAAACACCATTTTTATGTAAAATTATGCACTTACATTTTCCATGCATAAAAGTTAGTTCTGCATAATTTTTTTTACGAGTCATTATTTTTAATAATTGACTTATTCATTGTGTCCATACCATCAAAATATTTCAAATAAGTCAATCTACACTTAAATTAGATTCCAGTTGGAAGGAGAAAAACAACAATTTTGATAACATAATAAAAATATGACCACAACTATTTCAAAATTACTTCAAATCAACCTGAGACTTCAACTAAAGTTGTTCTAAATTAAAAAATACATAATTTGAATTAATAAAATCATATAATTCTTTTACTTGAAATTAATCATTTTCTCTCTTCTAAGGGTTTGGGCCCACTTTGACCGATCGTATCTTTTTAAAGAGCTTAAATTAGCCAAAATGAATTGAACTAATAATTCTTTATATTTTTCTCTATAAAATGAGCCTAAGTTGATTTTTGGTCTTAACTAATGCCTATCCACCTTGTACACCTAGCCACTTTCTAATGCTAATATCTTTAGCTAGAGATCTTTTTTGAAACAATTCAAACCATATTGTCCTCTTCAAAATGAACTATGCTTGATTTTCTACATAACTACCTCAAAAAATTACTTAAATGCCCTTCAATTTTTTGAAAATTCCTTTCATGTCCCCCATTTTAATTTTCACTCCCTTTCAACCATTCCCTCTACAATTTTCCCCTTAATTTCATATAACCCCTATCCCTCATATAAAGCAAAACCAATACCTCCCCACTCTTGATTCCTTCAAAAAATTTCAAAAACCCCACCACTCCCTCTCCTCTCCTAAGTGCAAAGTCAAAACATCTTCCATTCCCTCATTCATTTGGTTCAATAACAAAACTGTGACTTTAAATTCAAGGTAAGTGGATTCTAATTTCTGTATTTTAAATTTATTCCTTATAACTATCAAATTCAAGCATGAATCTTGCATGTTATCATAGGGATTTTAAATTTATCAAGTGTGATTCAAAATCATCCATGTTCTTCCATGTTTATGTTTGTTTTTCAAAATTTATCTGAAGGTTTTAATGTTTATTCATGTGTTTACTGATTTCATATGTTTTTTTTTTATTTCTTCATATTTTTTCAAAAGTTTTCAAATTTCTTATCTAATTCATAGGGCTTTTGAAATGTGCATGTTTTATGTTAATTTTATGAATGTTCTATACAGTTTCAAGGTAGAATTTTAGGGCTTTTCTTGTTAATGTGTTTTAAATGCTTTATGTTACATATTCCATGTTGAATCCATAAGGATTTTGCATGAATCTTAGGTTAATGTTTTTATGTGATGTACTTTTACATAATTAGCATGTCCTTTCTTTCTTTTCAATCAAAATGAAAAAGAATTAGGGCAAAATCCTTGAAAACCCATGAACCATACCACACATTTTCCCCTAGATGAATATANACAATTTAATCACTAAATCAATCAATATTTAAATAGCCCAAATCAAACCAAGAATATGTAATGCCAAATTTAAAGTCCTAACTTAACAAAATCCAAAGATCCAAATTAACTTCTCATGATAAGTGGCCAAGCCAAACCAAACTTCATGAAAGCCATTGCCATCTACAGCTAAGGAAAGAAAAATATAATCCACCATCTACCCAACCTCTTAGAACTTCTCAAAAAGTAATAACCCGTTTAATGAAACGTCCAAGGCCCAAGTCCACTCAAATCCTCATGAACAAGACATGTCCATCCAAATCTCCATGACCTAGCCAAAGACAGGCCCCACCAAATCCCCATTATGAACAAAAACAAAACATTTGCATGACATGACCAAAAACATTTCAAAAAGGAAAAGTAAGGCAAGCCCCACCCTCAAGACAAAGTAAAATTTTCACATAGCTTCCTCTAATTGAACCTCACATTATCTAAGCCTCAACATACCTGCATACTTAGGCAGCTTGATTTATAATCAAGCTGTAAGCCCTATTTTTCCTAATAAACAATAGCACATCATATCTTGCACTCAATGAAACTAGTTATACATAGCTTTACTGTGACTAGGTGGTTTAAATGGTAGCCCTTTCCTTGCAAGGTTGTAAGTTCATTACATTTTCTTTATTTATGTTCTTCCTATTCTTTTAGGCTAGGTTTCTGTAGTTTTACTTCTTCCAGTAAACTTCATCTTAATCTAAGGATTATGAACTTTTTTTCTAGTTACAACATAAATCAAACCTCCTAGGATTTCTCGTAATAGTATATCGTGCAATATAAGCCCAACTTTCAAATAAAATTTCAAGAATAAACATTAAATAAATCTCTTTCATAATCATTAAAGAAGAATAATTGAATAGTTAAGATGTCACTAAGTGTTCTTAGTATCTTTGACATCTCCTAATTTTTTTTTTCCTTTGGGTTCCATAAAGAAAAATCTTCCACTTTTAAGACTCCCATTTTATGTCCTTAATGGCCAATTATATAAACTTAAACTTAGAAAATTTTTTAAGACAAAACCACAACCTTAATCACATTTTTTTCCTAATTAAATTTTATTACTTAAGATGTAATTAATGAGCAAAATGGAAAAGAATGTACATTTAGGATATCAAAACACAAGCCAATTTTATCTTCAATAACAATAACGACAAGCCTTTATTCCACTAAGTGGGGCTGGCTACATGAATCCTTTTTCTCCATTTTGGCATATTGAGTGTCATATTTTCATATGATTCTAATAAATTAAGATCATTTTTTATACAATATGCCCAAGTCTCTCTAAGTCTACCATTGTCTTTCTTAATAGAAGACAAATCTAAAAAATCTACTCTCCTAACTAGATCATCAGATGGTTGATGTTTAATGTGACCAAACCATCTAAGATGACTCTCTCTAACTTTTTCTGCCACTAGAACTACACCAACCNCAGAAGACAAATCTAAAAAATCTACTCTCCTAACTAGATCATCAAATGGGTGATGTTTAATGTGACCAAACCATCTAAGATGACTCTCTCTAACTTTTTCTGCCACTAGAACTACACCAACCCTTCATTTTGCTTTTGGTCTCTAAGTGTAAAGCCAGTCATCACCAAAGCATACTTATCTCAGCAACACTTAACTTAATTTTATGCTTCTCTTTTAGAGGTCAATGGTTTATGTGAAATTAAGCACAACTATTTTTTACTCATTGAGATATTGCAACCTTATATTTGATGGTATTTTTTTAAGGTTTAGAGACGTTGCAACGTTTAGAGATGTTGCAATGTTTAATGTGACTTCGCTTTAGACATGTTGCAATGTTTAATATGACCAAACCATCTAAGACGACTCTCTCAATGTTTTCCACCACACCAACCCTATCATGGATATATTCATTTCACATTTTATCTCTAAGTGTAAGGCCACACTCATCCACCTAAATTATCTCATCTCAGCAACACTTAACTTAGTTTTATCTTCTCCTTTAAAGTCCAACAATTTATGTGAAATTAAACTCAATTATTTTTTAGTCATGGTATTTTTTAAATACCATGACTAAGTTAATTTTATTTTCATTATCATTAATTACNATTTATGTGAAATTAAGCTCAACTATTTTTTACTCGTTGAGATATTTCAACCTTATATTTGATGGTATTTTTTTAAGGTTTAGAGATGTTGCAACGTTTAGAGATGTTGCAATGTTTAATGTGACTTTGCTTTAGACATGGTGCAATGTTTAATATGACCAAACCATCTAAGATGACTCTCTCAATGTTTTCCACCACACCAACCCTATCATGGATATATTCATTTCACATTTTATCTCTAAGTGTAAGGCCACACTTATCCACCTAAATTATCTCATCTCAGCAACACTTAACTTAGTTTTATCTTCTCCTTTAAAGTTCAACAATTTATGTGAAATTAAACTGAATTATTTTTTAGTCATGGTATTTTTTAAATACCATGACTAAGTTAATTTTATTTTCATTATCATTAATTACCATGACTATGCTTTATCAAGAAAAAATATTTTAAAAAAATTTTATCAGATTAAGGTTGCAACATCTCTAAAGAACAAAAAATAATTGAGCTTAAATTCACATCAACTGTTGAGGATGTCACTTCTAAAATGAAGTTAGGATCAATTGATCAGTGGCTACAGTGCAATGATTATAGTGTTAAGTTGTGCTATTTCAATATTATTCTAAATAACCTAAAAGCTTGAGAGCATCATGAAACTCATAGACTCCTCCTTAGACTTGCATGACTCATCCTCTGCCTTGTATGGGTAGCTAGTCTTCATGTTAATGTTTCTATTATCCATGAAAAATTGAAAGGCATCATCAATTGTGTCTCTCACCATTCACATAGAAATTAATTAACACATTTGCAAAGAATCTAACTTACCACTTTTTTTTATCTTATTGATTCCTTTCATTGATGTCACTAATGGAACTTCTTAGTATAATTTTACTTAACATGATGTATTATCATGATACATATGTAATTCATGTACCTGGTAAATAGTAATTTCCTTTTATTATAATGATATTAATGCTTATTGCATTTGCCTTGATCTCTTATAAGAATGATGGCTCCCTTGACCCACCAATATTTGAATTAATTANGCTTAGTATAATTTTACTTAACATGATGTATTATCATGATACATATGCAATTCATGTACCTGGTAAATAGTAATTTTCTTTTATTATAATGATATTAGTGCTTATTGCATTTGCCTTGATCTCTTATAAGAATGATGGCTCCCTTGACCCACCAATATTTGAATTAATTAGGCAAACTTGAAGAAGATCTTTCGAGCTTGGCATAAATTCTTGATCTTTTTATAAAAAATTGGGCTCCATTATTAGCAAAAATATTTATTAGAAGATAATATATATGAATTCTTTTGGTTTAGTTACACATTTATTTTGAAATGATCATTTATATTATTTTTTTTAAATTCATCTAAAAAAATTCAACCATCACTGATATAGATTTTTTGGCCCTTAATAGGAGGAATTGGTTCAATTAAGTTTATGCCCCAAACTATGAATGACCAATAATTGNTAATGATCATTTATATTATTTTTTTTTAAATCCATCTAAGAAAAATTCAACCATCACTGATATAAATTTTTTGGCCCTTAATAGGAGGAATTGGTTCAATTAAGTTTATGCCCCAAACTATGAATGACCAAAAATTTTATATGGCTTATAGCTAGTGTGAAATCATAGCTACATCTGTATAATTTTTTATAAGGTACATGTTGACCTCATTTTTTGTTAAACCTATACTTCTGGCTAAAGCTTAATTGAAATTCACTTGAGCTTGGTCTTGAGGAAACCCTAAGTTAAGAAAAAAAAATTATATGAATAAAATCTAAGGAAATCAAAACAATCTTTAAACACAAATAATCTTAATGAAACTCAGAGATAACCTTAAAATCAACTTTAATCACCAAAACCCTAAGATATTATTTTCCCTCCCAAGATGATTGTAAAACTCAAGGGCTAATTTTGAAGGATTAATGAAGCTTATTATAACTTATAAATACCATTTAAATAAGTTCAACAATCATTTGAAATAATTTATATGTAAATAGTCTTAAGTCAAATTTTCATGCATGACGCTTATCGTCGTAAACCATAAAATTATTGTTTTCTTCCGCAAGTCAATCCAGTGATCTAAATTACAATCTATAAGTTGCATGATATTCAAAATATAAAAATCAAGCAAACTAGTGTGGTGGTCATCAAACACCATTTTTATGTAAAATTATGCACTTACATTTTCCATNCTAAATTTTCATGCATGACGCTTATCGTCGTAAACCATAAAATTATTTTTTTCTTCTGCAAGTCAATCCAGTGATCTAAATTACAATCTATAAGTTGCATGATATTCAAAATATCAAAATCAAGCAAACTAGTGTGGTGGTCATCAAACACCATTTTTATGTAAAATTATGCACTTACATTTTCCATGCATAAAAGTTAGTTATGCATAATTTTTTTTTTTACGAGTCATTATTTTTAAAAATTGACTTCTTCATTGTGTCCATACCATCAAAATATTTCAAATAAGTCCATCTACACTNCAGTTAGTTATGCATAAATTTTTTTTCACGAGCCATTATTTTTAAAAATTGACTTCTTCATTGTGTCCATACCATCAAAATATTTCAAATAAGTCCATCTACACTTAAATTAGATTCTAGTTGTAGGCCTCTTCAGCCAACGATACTCAAGACAGAGAAAAATAATAATTTTGATAATATAATGAAAATCTGACCACAACTATTTCAAAATGACTTCAAATCAACCTGAGACTTCAACTAAAGTTGTTCTAAATTCAAAATTACATAATTTTAATTAATAAAATCATATAATTCTTTTACTTGAAATTAATCATTTTCTCTCTTTTGAGGGTTTGGGCCCACTTTGACCAATCATATCTTTTTAAAGAGCTTGAATTAGCCAAAATGAATTGAACAANATATTTCAAAATGACTTCAAATCAACCTGAGACTTCAACTAAAGTTGTCCTAAATTAAAAATTACATAATTTTAATTAATAAAATCATATAATTCTTTTACTAGAAATTAATCATTTTCTCTCTTCTGAGGGTTTGGGCCCACTTTGACCAATCATATCTTTTTAAAGAGCTTGAATTAGCCAAAATGAATTGAACAATTACTTTTTTATATTTTTCTTTATCAAATGATCCTAAGTTGATTTTTGGCCATAACTAACTCCCATCCACCTTGTAACCACCTCCCAAACCACCTAGNAACTTTTATATTTTTCTCTATAAAATGATCCTAAGTTGATTTTTGGCCATAACTAACTCCCATCCACCTTGTAACCACCTCCCAAACCACCTAGCCACTTTCTAATGCTAATATCTTGAGCTAGAGATCTTTTTTGAAACAGTTCAAACCATATCGTCCTCTTCAAAATGAAATATACTTGATTTTCTACATAACTACCTCAGAAAATTACTTAAATGCTCTTCCCTTTTTTGAAAATTCCTTTCATGTCCCCCATTTTAATTTTCACTGCTTTTCAACCATTCCCTCTATAATTTTCCCCTTAATTTTCATATAACCCCTATCCCTCATATAAAGCGAAACCAATACATCCCCACTCTTGATTCCTTCAAAAAATTTCAAAAACCCCACCACTCCCTCTCCTCTCCTAAGTGCAAAGTCAAAACATCTTCCATTCCCTAATTCATTTGGTTCAATAACAAAATTGTGACTTTAAACTCAATTTAAGTGGATTCTCATTTCTGTGTTTTAAATTTCTTCCTAATAATTATCAAATTCAAACATGAATCTTGCATGTTATCGTAGGGATTTTAAATTTATCAAGTGTGATTCAAAATCATCCATGTTCTTCCATGTTTATGTTTGTGTTTCAAANTATTTATCAAGTGTGATTCAAAATCATCCATGTTCTTCCATGTTTATATTTGTTTTTCAAAAATTATCTGAAGGTTTTAATGTTTATTCATGTGTTTACTGATTTCATATGTTATTTTTTAAATTTCTTCATATTTTTTTCAAAATTTTCCAAATTTCCTATCTAATTCATAGGGCTTTTGAAATGTGCATGTTTTATGTTAGTTTTATGAATGTTCTATACAGTTTCAAGGTAGAATTTCAGGACTTTTCATGTTAATGTGTTTTAAATGCTTTATGTTACATATTCAATGTTGAATCCATAAGGCTTTTGCATGAATCTTATGTTAATGTGTTTATGTGATATAATTTTACATAATTAGCATGTCCTTACTTTCTTTTTAATCAAAACAAAAAAGAATTAGGGCAAAATCCTTGAAAACCCATGAACCATACCACACATTTTCCCCTAGATGAATATACGGAACATTAATTAACTTCAAAACTTGTTGTAAATTAAAACATAGATCTTTTAATTAACCCATAAAACACTCACTTCACTAATTAAAAACTTGAACAAATGAATTAATTAATTAATTCATCAGTTAATTCACCAAACCCAAGGAACTTGTACCCAAGCCTAGCCAACCTTAGTTTTAGTCCACTTGAGTTCAATTTGGAGAAGAAGAGAGAACATTGCTAATTATTTATACATGTAGGTATATATGTATATGTATGTGTGTATACACTTAAGNCATGATCTTATTGTGCTTTTACTTTTTTGTAAGTTAGATGAACTTTGTTTTTTTTCTGCAAGTTGGAATACATGATTAGAAATATGGAATTACAAGCTAAACATGTATACTCCATAGCACNAGTATATACATGAATGTATAAGTGTGAGTTAGTATTTAAGTACAAACACAATGGATTTACCTCATGTAAAATGGAACATATACATTAAGTCTTGTTCATGTAGGTTAATATATGTTTAGTTTGTAATTCCATGTGATGCAGGATGTTGTACATGTACATGTAATAGATAAAAGAAAAGAAAGAAAACATGTGATTTGTGGGATTGCATGTATGTGTACTTGCACGCATTATCATGTTAATGTGTGAGTGTATGTTTGTATGATCTTATTGTGCTTTTACTTTTTCGTAAGTTAGATGAACTTTGTTTTTTTCTGCAAGTTGGAATACATGATTAGAAATATGGAATTACAAGCTAAACATGTATACTCCATAGCACAAGTGTATATTGAATGAATTTTATTTCTCTCCAAAAATATATAATTTTTTAACCTAAGCTTATGAGTTTATCAGTCTTGGACCATTATGAATCCAGATGTTTTATAGAAAAGTAAACTCATATTGCTCATACAATTTTTCCATGAAAAATATGGTTTCCAAAAAATTCTTTTTGTATGAAAAGATAAAATATATTCAATGAAATGTGAGTAACACTTGAATATGACATAGAGTTAGAAAGGTATAGATTTAATCTTTTAGAATACAAAGTTTTAGACTACTGAAAACACTAGGAATGAGGAACAAGAGCACTTAGGAGAGGAAACTAAATTTAAACCTTAGAAATATTATGATTTTTGACACCAACCGACATACTAGGAAAATTGAAACTGAAAACTTAAAAAAAAACTCTAATTTTTCACCATAACTGACAAATTTAGGGATCAAACAAATCACTACATAAATAGAAAACCCCTTAATAAATTAAAATTGACCAAACTCTAGGATAACTCGAAATTTTAAACCTCAGATTAGTTAATGTAGATAAAACATAGGTCCACACACACCTTAGAGTAGTCAAGTCTAAAAGCCTAAGTTAGCTTAATAGGTACCCAATAGAAAGATTAAAGATAATGACATTTAAAGCAAATGACCTACCCCTTGTGTTATAAGAGTATTCTAGAAAGAAGTAACCCACGATTATTGATGAAGATGCTTCGAACCATTTTATAATGAGAATTTCCACCTTAAGTCATAACTATGATGACAAGGGAGACCTCATATTATTTTNTACGCATTAAACTTTTATACTACTGAAAACTCTAGGAACGATGAACAGGAACACTTAGGAGAGGAAACTAAATTCAAACCTTAGAAAAATTATGTTTTTTTACACCAACCGACATACTAAGAAAATTGAAACTGAAAACTTAAAAAAAACAACTCTGATTTTTCACCATAACTGACAAATTTAGGGATCAAACAAATCACTACTTAAATAAAAAACCCCTTAATAAATTAAAATTGACCAAACTCTAGGATTACTCAAAATTTTAAACCTTAGATTAGTTAATGTAGATAAAATCCACACACACCTTCGAGTAGTCAAGTCTAAAAGCCTAAGTTAGCTTACTAGGTACCCAATAGAAAGATTAAAGATAATGACACCTAAAACAAATGACCTACCCCTTGTGTTATATTCTAGAAAGAAGTAACCCACGATTATTGATGAAGAAGCTCCAAACCATTTTATAATGAGAGTTTCCACCTTAAGTCGTTATTTTGATGACAAGGGTTATTTTACAAGTTAATAGTCTAAGGATATCAATGTATCAAATACAATGGAAAGTCAAGCATCTTGTCAGGATACCTTACTCTAAAATTTTAGGTTAGTCTGCCTATAACCTCCTGTTTAGAGCAATTTTATGTTAGGGCTTGACCTCTATCGAGAAATCCTATACCCTTTCTACCCTATAGTCAAGGATCTATCCTAACTCAGTTTATTCTAATCTAATTCAAATCAAATTCAGATCCAATTCAAACCTTTTTAAATAAGATTCATTTTCAGTTCAATTCAAATCTGTAACCTCAAACCCAAATTCCAAATTCAAGCTTTGTACCGTCACTCTGACTTTCAATTGTTGAGTTAATATCTTAAGGATGACGAAGTTTTAATATTTAACCCAACTTTAATAAAAAACCAATTAACTTTAATTAACTTCAACTTTAAAATAAAAGCCATAATAAATTAAACTCTAATGAATCTTAACTAAATTAAACTTTAATAAAATTGAGTTAATTAAAATTGTTACTTTAATAAACTTTATCAAATTTTAATAAATTTAGAAAAACTTAATAAACTTTAAAAGTTTTAAACCAACCCTAAATTCAACAGATCTTAAATAATTTTAACAACCAACTTTAAAATTGAACTAAAACAACTTTAGAAAATCTTAATTAACTCTAACAAATAAAAGGAAAACTCTAAACTTTAAAAAAGAAATTTTATAATTCTTTGACCAATTTTTAAAATCAACTCAAAACAAATCTAATGACTTTAATAATTCAAAACATAAAATTTTGCATTATATCAAGTTTAAAATTTTAAACAGACATTTCAAAAATTTGACAACAAATTTAAATATAAATTTAACTAACATGAAATTTTTAAAATTGAAATTCACTCGGCTCAAGTGAAGTCATATTCAAGCATATTCTTCTATCTAAATCTTTAAACATTTATCATCTCACAAATGTTGATTGATAAACAATAAAGATATAAGGCATTACTTTAATTAAAAGGGTTCTCAATAGAAATTTTTGAGATGTAATTAACTATGAAAGAGCCCCCTAATAAAAATACGAGACCCAAAATAAAATAAAGATATCTTCGATCATTAAGGTTGGGGGAAAGTTCTTGTTCCATAGATCTATAAATGACAAATATTTTTATCATTTTGAGTGATTATATCTGTTATAAGTTAATAGTTATATTCTTCAAGATGATATATTATTTTTCAAATAATATATCTGATCATTTAGACAGAAATCTTTCGAGTTCTATGGTGGCTACACAATAAAGAAAACCCACCACTACATTTTATATGGAAAAAAAATTGCATCGCTTTTAGGGTAAACCAAAAAGTGCCCTCTTTTCTGTAGAGTGATTTACTTGCAAGAAATTTCACTTAAATTTTTATAGCTTCCTCTTTCATTATACGTCTTTTCTTTAAGGATTTCACTTATCTCCTAAAAAATTCACTCTTGTAAATAACTACTAGCTACTTTAATCATGAATCTATGTTGATCTATTGTTGAAGGTAAATCTTCACTTGACTTTTAGTAAGATGGTTTAACTTATCAAGAATGCTTCTTCAATTATCATGGCTTAAACTTTTTTGTGATTGTTATTATAAATCCTAGACAACGTGCCTATGTGAATTTGTCGCCTTGTTGTGTGGGTTTATAAGTTGATTATATTCCCTCAATATTTAATTTTTTTGAAGTATTTGAATTAGATGATTATTTTTGTTTCTAAAATATATCCTAATAAAATTATTTACCAAACATCAACTTACCCATTGACTTAGTTTATGATGAGTTAAATGTATGAGAACATAGTTGATTGCTTCACAATAATCCTAGACATGAATCTTAACTTCATAATTAATGCTTCATACTTGGCTTAATCATTAGTTGGTAATTAAGAAATTACTATTAACTATTTAAGTTAATGTAATTCATTATTAGCATTTTAGAACTGCACCACCTTTAAATTCTTATTCTTCTAATGCGCCTCAGCTTCAATCTCTATAATTGGTTTACCTCACTCTCCATTTCACTCTTGTTTTAGATAGCATAAAATCAACTAGAAATTTAGTGAGTACTTGAGACTTAATGATTGTCTTTGGAGTGTAGATGATTAGTAACTTGCTTAGCTCCACTTCCTAATTCAATGACTTTCCAGAATGATCAAACATGATGAGTATGATATTAAGCAAATGGTTATTAAAAACTTATACCCATGTAACTTTTATATTATAGAATAACTCAATAAAAAACCTTAAAGAGTCTTGCTTACATGATAAATTATTCTTACTTCAAAGATAATTCCTAAAGAAAGGAAAAACTTATGGCATTCTCTTGAACTCTAAAATGTAAAAGCGGTCATTTTCCTTTTTCTAAGCTTTACATAAATGAGGGTGAAGATAGATAGATTTGACTTATATTTTTGAATAATAAACTTGTACTCTTCAATTCATATAAATTATTTAATTTTCATCAAACTTTTCAAGAAAGTGTGTGGCGCACTTATCTTCTATCATAGAGATTAAGCAAATGAGCATTACAACATATCCTGTCCATTGTGTAGTCCTTTGACAATTATAAGAGAAGGGATGCCCACGATTGCTCTTTTTTTTTTGTTTGGATTCACTTTTATGACTTTAGAATAATGAGGCAACATACTTTCTTATTTATTTTTAAAGATGTATTTTATAGAATGTGTGCTACATATTGTACTTTCTTAATCTGATAAATCTCTTCTTTAGATCTATTGTACTGATCAAGGGTCTTTCACTTTAATTTCAAGTAAGACGTCCACATATACTTTCACATTCCTCCCCTTTTAGCATTTGAATATATGATCTATTGATCATTGATATGTGGCACTAACAATTTCCAGTCCTAATCGTATCAATTTGTAGAGTAATACTCCTTTTACAGAAGTAATTTATTGAAAATCAACAAGATGCCTTTTTATCCTATGCAACTAGAGATGGAAACAAGAATGCTTATGACTAACTACTGAGTTTACTAAAGTATCAATTTATATGAGTGGGTATCTAAATTTGGGCATACCAAACTTAAGTTGATAAAGTCTAGACATATAATTCATTTATTATTTGCTTTAAAACCATGACTATGTTATAAATCTAATATAAATATTACACTTCTCTTATGAACTTGGTCTTTAGAAATTTTTGGAATTTTTCCTGATGGTTTATTTAGGGTGGCAATGGCCTTTTAAATATTTTATTTAATTAACTTTGCTTCTTTTTTATGTTTAACATATAACATGAAACATATACACCTTTTCTTTCTTTCTTAGCTACTATTCAGGTAATCACCTAAATATTTTCTCAAAGGGAATGAATTGGTTGGTTTATATACTCAGGACGAAGAGGTGGTATTTTAAAGAAATTGACTTAGGATCCCATTTATGACTTAAAATTCATCTGAGATTTTAAAGTTACCTTCTTTCTACTTTTAACTATGGAATCTTATTTTAGGGACTTCTTATGACTTTAAGGTAGCAAGCTTTTAATTATATCAATTTTTTTTTTGTTGTAAAATGGTATTTGTCTTATGAAGACGGTGTTACAGGTAGCATTTCATTTATTATGAAGTGGTCCATGGCCATGTATTATTGCTTTACTTCTTCATATATGAGAGGAGATTGTCAATGTCTTTGGTTTGTTTTCTCTCCTAAAAAAACTAATAGAGAGGATATGTTGTTGGGGTCAAATGTGTGGCACCCAAGTTCATCTTTTTGGATTCACCCATGAAAATAATGGTGATAAGCTTTTGTTATTAATGAATGTGTACATTGTTTGATAATTAGAGCTTAGGGTCATGACCACCATATCATCATTGAATGAAGTTTTGCTTACATGTTTGTTAGCTTCCAAAACATTAATAGGTGCAATTTTTTAGCAAAGGTTTTTTGAAGTATTGGTCAATTTCACTCCTTATTAAAGTTTTTAAGGTTGGCCTACTAATCTACTTCTTCCTTTACTGTTACAAGGGTTGTTAGTGCTAAGCTTGTAATGTGAATTGCATTGTTCAGAATTGTCTCATTTTTCTACTCATCCATAATCTCTTTCCTTGACATTCTTCTAGGGTTACTCAATATAAACTTCTAATCTCCTCGCCTTGATCAACTTCCTAACAAAATTCCCCAACTTTTGGCAATCTTTTATATCACAATTTTGAGCCCTATACAATGCAAAGTACTTAGAAGTGTCCCTTTGGTGTTCCCTACTTTTATAAATGTTGCTCGCTAGAAGAAAAAATTTTGGATAACTTCCATGAGTTTAGTCATTCTTACTTAAAGAAAGGCGTTGATTTGATAATGATGGGTTAATAATGATTCCTCTTGGTGTTTTTGAGAGGGGATTGCACTTCCACTTATAGATTATAGATGTTTTAATGATTCTAAATGGGATTTTGATTTAGAGAGTCCTCCACTAATGATATAGATTGTTTTGAAAGTGCAATGCTCTTTCTACTCCTTGAAATCAAGCATGACTCCTATCATCATTCATGATCAAGTTGAAGTTTCTTCTTATTATGGCATCCCAACAGTGAACATATGTGAAGGTTCTAGCCATACCATTAAACTCTCCTATATTAATATGATGATTGCTAGTTCCAACAACTTGGGCAACATCTTTGACTACTGTAATATGAGAGCATAACTGAATGGCTCTTCCTACAAGTCTTAGGTGATAGCAATTCAGGTGACTACTTTTTAATATCTCTAACTTCCATCATTTCTCTCTAAACCTCATAATAAAGTTCAAAAGAGACTTGCCTACCTCTTATTTCATTAACAAAAGAGCCTGCAAGTTCTGTGAGGGAGTTAATAAGCTATAGAAAATTGGGTTTTGAACATTCTCTATTTCCTCTAAATCTAACTTCTTGTGAGATTTTTTGTTGGGTTACAGAGCCCAAAAATTTTTTTCGCTCAATACTCTTATCTTATTTGGTTGACCTCCTTTCATAATTTTCATTTCTATTAATGATAAATATTTTTCTTAGGAAAAGTTGGGAGGGAATGGAGTTAAATTTTTAAAACATCATAATCTAAGTGACCAACAAAATGTAAATATTTGATCAACTAATGCTCACAATAACTTCAAAAGTGGATGATATGGTAAGTCTAGCATGTCATGTTATTGGTAATTAATAAAAAATAAATAATTCATTAACTTGTACTCAAGAATCAACTAAACACAAGATTAAAAAAGTGTGATGGATGAAATGTAAGAATTCCATTAGGCATGCATGAAAGGATTATGAAAAGTCAATATAAGAAATAAAAAATTACAAAACAAATAAGGAAAATGATCAAAAAGAAATAATGGATAAGAAATAAAATAATGAAATGGTATTGATTTCTTTTAACTAAAGGGAATTTAATGAGATCTATAGAGGATAATAACATTTAAAAAGTATTTTTCAAAGGAATTTTAAAAAAAAGGTATTCATTTTAACTCTAAAGAAGATGAGTTAATTAAATAAAAAACTGTTAGGGAAACTAAAAAAAAAATTGAGGTTGCTCAATTAAGAAAATGCATACCATAATATACAAGTAAAATCAAGAAAGAGTGCATAATACAAGCTACTGCAAATTTATAAGGAAATCAACCCAAAAGTTGTGCACAAAAACAATAATAATAACATTACATGTAAAGGATATTTGACATGTTATAAGATAAAGCATAGGTGTTTCATTAAGGATTTAGTTTCTAGAGAAGCTATTATACATGTGTCTTAAAATAAGCTATCAATTCTACCAAATAAACTCTACACTTTTTTATGGGCTAAGTTGGGGCAAACACATCAGAAAAGCAAAGTATAGAGACTTGACATTATCCAAGAGATACAAACAAAGAAATAAACAAAATAATAAATTATGATATAAATTTCGTGAAAAAAATATGTTAATGCTATATCAAAGTGGTGATTCTCTTTTATGAGGGTGAGTCAAGTAATTGACCTTCAGGTGTATAATATTTAGTATGTTTGAACCCATGTCAAACAACCTTCCAACTAATAGAGGACAAGGAGGTCTCGCATTACATTAGATTCAAGGCCTATTATCAAAATTATTAATTATAATCTAATTTTATTTTATTAATAATTTTAGATTATATAAATTATAAGGGCTAATTATATGAACTTTGGAGAGATATATCGAATACAAATAAATAATTTTGGAACCATATAAATTAACGTAAATTAGTGATTCCAGAGAAGATATCAAATATTATTTTGAATCCTTCATATTGGAGTTATACTATTTAATTCTAAATTGAGTAAGAGGAAGGTCATAAGGAGGCTGGCAGTATAGTTTATGGACAAAATTTTAATAAGAAATACTGGTTTGTTTTCTTGTAAGTTCTTTTATTTTCTATAGAACTTCATAATTTATTTATACCCTCATTGATTCAATAAAATTACTGACAAGAACATGCGTACATGGAGCACCTAACCTTTCTATTTCTTATTTTGTGAATCTAATATACCTGAGACATTTAAATCTTAATGCACGTTTTATCTCAAGACAAACACTCTGAAAGTCTCTGGTTAAGTCAATTTGAATGCCCGATAAAATAAAAGTTAATTCTAATCTTATTTTCTGCTATTTTATTTAAGAAATAGGTGGTTGATCATGTGAGATTTATAAGATCATTGAAAACATTAAGTAAACCTATTCAGGCCCATATAAAAGAGCCTAAATTAAGAATTCCAAAAAAAAGTAAATAAATATTTAAATAAATTATTTATATTAGAGTGATACTATTTCTCTTCAAATAAAGAAAACTAAAGTGAATCGGCATAATAATAATCTACGAATGAATTATTAATGAGGAATTTTAAAGTATTTTCTTATGATTTTTCATCCAAATTTATAAATCTTCCTGTATGGCGAATTAATTAAAAAATAATTATAAATGCTTTCTAGAACATATATTACAAGAAATTAATTTTACCTACTTTGAAATGATTTTTAGATCAGATATTGCTACTATATATGAACCCTAAGGCATCCTTTTAACTTTTATTCGTCTGCATCTTCACCATCTTATCAAAATGCATCAACTCACTTCAACTCCTACAAAACCAAGCAAACCCCCTCCCATAAAATAATAGCTCGAGCTGGCCGTTTATACTTTGGAACCAAAAGCTTGATTTTCATCAACCAATTTAACTTTCGTTTGACTACAAGTAATTCTACTTCCTCATCAACAACGTATTTTTAAATTGAGTTTTATCGCAAAAATTACATATTTTATTGAAAGCACCAAATGTTATGGACATTCCACCACTAACACAGACAAAATTGTCATTATTCTTCTCACTTCACCACAATATTCTCATAACATCCATTCATAATGGACCCACAGGCACCATTAAAGACCATAAATACAACGCACGCAAAAACGGAATTTGATGGTGAAGCTAAAAATCAATTAGAAAATGATAAATCAAACATGAATACATACGGAAGATATTGCTCTGATCAATTTATTATCATTGATCAAAATATTCATGGCTAGACTTCTGTCGCTTAGACTCAACACCATCTTCCTGCTCTTCATGGTTATGCAGCGGCTCTCTTATCTCATTTTCCTTGTCATTACCAACCAATATATTTATAGCCTCTGGACCCAATAGAGAGACATGCTTGCTTGAGATCCGTCTCCCTGCTCGTACCTTAGGACCCCAGTGCCGTTCAGGATTTGGAAGAAACCTTGCAACCTTCTTCACCTGAGCTTTGCTCAGAGAAGCAAAAGCACGAGAAAAATTTGCCTGCCAAAAAGCAGAGCAGCAGTTTATAGTTTACAAATCTCCTAAATACTTAGGCTCGCATGCTACCTGCTCCAAAGATTAGGCTAATTTGGTTCATTGGCTGCTTCTAAATATAGAAGACATGGTGGGAGACAATGGTTATATTCACAATTTGAATGTGAAAATGACACCATTGTTTCGGAGAGAGTTCTGAGAAAGGTAGTGTAACTACATTCAGCCAAATGATGATTTTAACAAGCTGCGTCAGTTTTCAAAACATATATTCTAACTTCCAACCTATCAAATAAGCACCTAGCTGAATGTGAAATGTAAGTGTAATCCTTTAAGTTTGATTTGAAAAGAAAATTAAGGGCTTATGCACTATTCATTTGATATTTACTTTGTCAGTACTTTTCTAAATGCAGTTTTGTAGTTCCAGGTGATTAGATTTATTGTGTAGCCGGGCATTAAGTATAAACAATACAGGCTTTGTTTTAAGCTCTTAACAATCACCAAATGCACCATATATTAATTTATTCTAGCGGGGATCATACTTACTTCATCAAAATTGTTTCAAGCAAGGTTGTTAACCTCAGTTTCAAACTCCAAGAAATTCTACTTTTAGTGATCTTTATAATATATTAGATACCACTGAGGGTAAAAAATATATGTATAAACTAGCCAAACAAAGAGAAAAAAAAAGTAAAGATTTCACTCGAGTATATTAAAAGATGAAAATCAAAAAGTGCTTTCCTTAGAAAAAAGATATTTCAATATAGGTGGGATACTTATTTTTATAAACTTTTTAATGAAATTTTTGAAAATCCGATCGACCTTAGTGACTTTAATATCATTAATAATAATAAAACGTTTCATTTTTACCATCGCATTAGTAAAAAAGAAATTGACGAGACTTTAAGGAATCAAGAGTGAAAGTTTATAGGGCCTGATGATATCCCAATTGACGTGTGGAAATATTTAGGAGATTTGGAGTTTCTTGGCTTACTAAACTCTTTAATATCATTTTAAGTACTAAAAAGATGCCTCAGGAGTGGAGGAAGAGTATTTTGGTCCCCATTTTTAAGAATAAAGGGGATGCAGAAGAGTGTGCAAATCATAGAGGAATTAAGTTGATGTGTCATACTTTAAAATTATGGGAGAGGGTAATTGAAAATAGGTTAAGACGTATTACAAAGATTTTTCATAATCAATTTGGATTTATGTCGGGCAGATCTACTATGGAAGCTATACATTTACTGAGAGGTTTGATAGAGAAGTTCAGAGATAATAAGGATGATCTACATTTGATTTTTATTGATTTAGAAAAAACATACGATAAGGTTCCAAGAGATATCCTTTAGAGAGTTCTTGAGAAGAAAGGTGTTGATATGACTTATATTCAAGTCGTTAAAGATATGTATAGAACTGAAGGAGGATTGACCATAAATTTTCCCATTTCTGTTGGATTACATCAGGGATCGGCTTTAAGCCCATATTTTTTTGCTTTAGTTATGGAGGGTCATACTGGACATTTACAAGAGGATGTACCTTGGTGTTATGCTATATCCTTCTTGTGGATAAGACGAGAGAAAAAGCCCAAGAAAAACTTGAATTATGGAGCACTACATTTGAGTCTGAAGGCTTTCATTTAAGTAGAACTAAAACTGAATACATGGAATGTAATTTTAGAAGTAGTAGCTCTAGTGACAAAAGTGTGATTTTGNCTTCAGGTGAACAAATTATTAAAAAGTGTGAACGATTTCGATATCGCAGGCCTGTTGTTCAAAGAAATGGTGAAATAGATGGGGATGTTAAGAGTAGAATTCAACTTGGTTGGTTGAAGTGGAGGAATGCTTCGGATCTTTTGTGTGATAGAAAAATACTGCTTAGACTGAAAGGAAAATTTTATAAGATGGTGGAGAGACCTGCATGCTTTATGGAGTTGAATGTTGGCCTTTAAAAGAGAGGCATATACTAAGTTAAATGTTGTCGAGATGAGAATGATTAGGTGGATGAGTGGCTTTATACTTAAGAGAGACAAAATACGAAATGAATATATCTGTGATAGGGTTGGTGTAGCTGCAGTGACAAACAAAAATAGAGAGTCGTCTTAGATGGTTTGGTCGCATTCAACGTCGACCATCTGATGATCCGATTAGGAGATTCGACTTTGTTAAGAAAGCAGAGGTAGACTTAGGAAGACTTGGGTTTATTGTATAAAAAATTATCTTAATTTATTAGAACTAAATGAAAATATGACACTAAATAGGCAGTGGAGAAAAAAGATTTATACAGCCGACCCCACGTAGTGGGGCTAAGGCTCAGCTGTAGTTGTATTGATGGCTACCAGTGACAATGGATGGCGATCAATTGTTGTCATTGGAGATGAAAATGCAACCGCGGAAAAATTTTTATTACTAAATGGCATATAAGCCAGCCAGAAGGCTCTTAAGCCCATACTCATTCAGCTAGGTCAACGCCTATGCAGTCATGTTTAAGCCCCTAAGTGAAGAGTTGTGCATGCAGCATGTTTTTAGCCAATAACAACTGAAACAAATTTGGCATTTTTTGTTCCACCTCCAATATTGAGTAGACAGCATGCTTTCAAGAGCTTCTGCTTCCAAAAATTATACTTCAAAATGTGTTATTATTTATGATTCATTCTCATCAAACAACCATATTGCAGTCCTAGCGTGCAGCACTATGCAGGGAGTATTTTCTCCACTGTAACTAATTCTGATATGCAGGGATATGCAGGGACCACTTCGTCTAGAATATTCTTTAGTCTATATACAATTGTACTGTACTTTACAAGTAGGCAGAAGATGTAATACATATTAGTTTTCCTTATCTAAGCAATGCAGAGAGATTTCATTTGGTTCGTCTACAAGTCTGTACTTTCAGAATTTCAGAAAGCTTTCATGGCATCAGAGATCAGGTTCTTCCTCTACCAATAGTGTCTTCCTTCTTTCTTTAATGTCTGAATCCTCCTCTCAAAATTCTAGAACATTAGTGTTTTCTACTTCTGCTATAACAGAAATTACTATCCCTCCTCTTAAGTTTCTTATGTCTAATATGAATGCCATTGTCGATATTCAGCTAACAGCTAAAAATTTTCCAACTGGAATCGGATTTATAAACTGTTCAAGGCTTTTGATGGTTTTTTAGAAAGGCGTAGCTGTCAGTCCTCAAATTCAAGACACTAATGATCCATCCTCTACAAATCCCCATTTCCTTGTTTGGCAATTTACAGATCAAAATCCTTCAGCTGCCCTCTACTCTACCATATCTTCCTCCATTTTACCATATAGCTTGAATCTAGAATCTAACGCTGAAATATGGCATACCTTAGCAAAGATACTTCAATATACAAACACACCAAGTGATTCAGTTGTGTAATGAATTGCATCATATTTTTATGTGGACTCTCAATGTCTAAATATCTCTTAGAGATCAAAGCTTTAGTTGAAAACATTACTGCAGCCAGTGGTCAAATTGATAATGAGGATATCATTGTACATATTTTGGATGGATTGCCGCCATCTTACCAATCTTTTAAAACTGCAATTCAAACTAGACTTGAACCCGTCAAACTTTTTTTCCTTTACTTACTGTTGTACAGTGCGGAGATTAATCTTGCAGCTGAAACGCTCAAAGAATCCAATGCAGCAGCTATCGCTCTTTATACATCAACAAGAGTGAGAAGTGGCAATAGAGGTCATGGAAAGTTCTCTAACAACATTTCTAGAAGAGAAGCAGCTCCTTTTAACAACGCGAGAGGTGGAAGAAAATCAAGCGCTACATACTCTTCAATTGTTAGTCAAACTTGCAGAAAGTCTGGACATAATACTCTTATATGTTGGCATCGAAACAACATACAACTTATCCATCCAAAAACAGAAAAAAAAGGACACTGCACTTCTTGTTGAACACAAGTCAAAGTCTGCAGAGTGGATCCCGGATACAGGTGCTACTTAACATCTCACATTCACTTATGATGAATAGTAACAACCAACATCATACCTTAGAAATGACACAGTTATTGTTGGAAATGAATCAGCCCTGCCCATCACTCATACTGGACAAAGAATACTGACACCTAATCATAAGTTGTTGCTTCCTCAACTTCTCTATTCTCGTCACTTATCATACAATTTTGTCAATCCATAAACTTGCATCGGAAAATGATTGTATATTCTACTTTAACAAAATCGGTTTAGTTATTAAGGATCAAAAGACTCATCAAACCATTCTTCATAGATGCACTAAAAATGGATTATAGCCAATCACTGACTCTTTAGCACTTGATGCATCTATCTCTCCATCTGAATGGTGGCATAGGCGACTTAGCCATCTTCATCCTCAAGCAACAACGACCATCTCTCATGGAAACAAAGCTACTTGTATTCCACTTCTTAGATAGTTTTGTAATGAATACAATTCCTCCAAAAACAATAGGCAACCTTTTTCACATTTTGTTTCTAGGACTAAAGAAAAGTTTGCCATGGTTCACTGAGATGTATGGGGATCAGCTCCCATTTCTTCCTTACAAGGATATAAATACTATTTGCTTTTCATTCATGATTATTCCCAATTTTGTTGGATTTTTTTTTGGTTGCCGAATCTGAAACTACCAACAAAGTCACTACCTTTTATAAAATGGTTCAAACACAATTTCACACCACAATCAAAATTAAGCGCTCGGAAAGGAGGCGAGTACACTTCTCATGTCTTACAACAATTTATGTCCTCTCATGGCATTGTACATCAATTCACTTGTCCCTACACACCCCAACAGAATGGAGTTGCTGAGATTAAGCAACAGCATCTCATTGAGACCGCTCATACTTTGTTACTCACATAAAAATTACCTTATAATTTCTGAGCATAGGCATTACTTCCTGCTATCATTAAGAACATGCCATCTAAAACATGTCACATGAAATCCCCTTATAAACTCCTGCATAATCTCCTAATTACACTCATCTCCAGACTTTTGGAAAGAACCTCTCACTCCACATAAGCTTGCCTCACCAACCCCATATTGCATTTTCATTGGATATTTTTCATTTTATAAAGGGTATCGTTGTTATAATCCACAAACTAACAAGGTTATTGTTTCAAAACATGTTTTAAATGAAACATCCTTCTACAATAATTTCACATCACATTCTATAACATCTTACATTAATACTCCCCCACTCCTAACATCTACAAACTCAAGCTCGCTCAAAAATTCATCTTCATTACACCTCCACACATATTTTTAACATCTCATTTACCTTTTATCAATTCTAATTCAAATACCACCTCTCCATATCATTTACCGATCCAACAGCCACAAATTCTCTTGAACATTCCATGGTAACCGGATCTCGAACCAATTCAGTTAAATCACAGCAAATATTTGATTTTCACACTCATCCTTCTCAAGATGCTGACCTGACCTACTATACTCAGGCTATCAAACATTTTCATCAGCATCAGGCTATGTTCAATGAGTTTCAAGCCTTACAACAAGTTACATGGGCTCAACTCCACCAAATCAAACTGTTATTGGCTGTAAAGGGATCCAACGAACCAAATTTCATCTTGATGGTTCTATTGTGAGGTACAAAGCCAAGTTAGTTGCACAATAATTCAAACAAGAGGATGGCATTCATTACAGAGTAACTTTCAACCCTGTTGCAAAGCTACATACTATTCCAATTTTACTTACAGTTGCTCTTCATCATCACTAGAAAATACAGCAATTGGATAATTCCAATGCTTCTCTCTATAGTCAATTAGAAGAAATTGTCCATGTCTCAGCCATAGGGGTTTCAAGATATCCTCAAACCCAATCATGTTTGTCTCCTTAGAAATGTTATCTATGGGCTTAAACAAGCACCTAGGCAATGGTCTTCTATATTCTCCGCCTATCTTAAAGGCACAGGGTTCACCCTCGGCACTGTTGATCCCTCTCTACTACTATACCAACATCATTCTAACTGCATTTATCTATTAGTTTACGTAGATAATATCTTGATAGTTGGAAATGATCCTGCTTGCACTTCCACCATGCTTCAAGACCTCAATTAAGAGAATTGAGGTGAGATTAACATTTTTTTGGGAATTCATATCTAAAATACAACTCAAGGATATATGTTTATTCAAACGTCTTACATCACTTCTCTTAAAAAACAACTTGGAATGATTCTGTGTAAGCCAATGCAAACGCCTCTACATTAAAAATTAATGCCGAATGTTCTCTCCAAAAAACAATATGAAAATCCAATTGAGTAAAGACAGCTCGCTGGTTCATTACAATTTCTCACCATCACTCCACCCAATATTGTCTTTACAGTGAACTATCTATGCCAGCATATGCATACACAGCAATTATATCATTTTTAGCTTATCAAAAGGCAGCTATGCTATCTCAAATTCACTTTATAGCATGGTCTTCAGCTCTCCATATGTTATTTACATGGCTATTCTGACTCTGACTATGCAGGAGATGTTGATGATCATCACTCTACGTCGAGCTTCTGCACCTATTCAGGTAACAATTTAATATCCTGAATAATTCAAAAATAGAAAACAATTGCAAGGTCCTCGTCTTAAGCAGAATTCAGAGCCTTAGCTACAGCTACCACTAATATCATATAGCTCGGAAGCTTAATTCGAGAGTTTTAGGCTCCTATTACAGCAGCTACACCCATCTATTGTGATAATATATCTGTCATTATCATTGCCTGTGTTTCATGCTTGTAATAAACATGTTGAAATAGATCATCATTCTGTTCTAGATCAAATTTTATCAGGTCAAATTCAGATTCATCATATCACTTCACAAAGAGCTTACCGACTGCTCAGTTTACTAAGCTTCGAACCAAGTTCACCATTATCTGATAGCGAACTTGAGAGGCGGTAAAAACCATACAGCAGTCCTAGCGTGCAGCACAATGCAGGGAGTATTTTCTCCACTATTCTATAACTAATTCTGAAATGCAGGGACAACTTGGTCTGCTCAAGAATATTCTCAAGGCTATACATGTGTACTGTAGCATTAGAAGTAGCTAGAAGATGTAATACATAGTAGTTTTCTTATTTAAGTAATGCAAAATGATTTCAATTTCTTCTTCTGCAAGTCTTTAATTTCAGCATTTCAGTAAGCTTTCAACATCGCACAATTTTAAACAATTTGAACTTTACAAGGAATAGAATCTCTTACTTGGAGACTAGGTTCCTTGGAAAGAATCACTGATCCGGGTTGATCTCGTGGTTGAGCTTTAACTGGATGGCTTTTGACCTTGTAGAGCAAAATATTAAACATATAAGCAAGCAGACATTTCCTACTATTCAGCAGAATAAAAATTTACAGAATCAAGGATTATTTGCTGATGTAAATGCATTGAATCAGCGAAGACTCCATAAAAGTGAATAAAGAATAGAGACTACCCAGCAGCGCATGATATCCCAAATGACTTCCATTGGGGCATCAGTTTTTAAACCAAGAGGATTCACGTGGGTTCCAGAAATACGATACCCAGCATTGAAAACTGCAGATCTAAACATTTCAGCAGAGGGTGAGGTACATTTCAAAGTGCCGCACAAGTTGTGGAGACTAAGAAAGAGAGGAACGTCATGCAATTCCTGCATATCCATTAAAAATCCAGTTTATATTATTGCATTGTTAAGAATGCTGAATAAAAATGCAGGCTTTTTCCATCCATAAAGAATTATATCATTAAAAAACACCACCAATATTCTTTTTTAGTAGGAAAGTAAATCTGTGCTGAATGGTTTCACAGCCAACAAATAGACACCTTTTCTTGCCTCATAAATTTAACCGTACAGAAAACCTCTCTTCAGTCATGGTCTCATTGAATAAAGGAACATTTAAGCAGTACTGTTTCCCGAAGTCCAATGGAACCCCACATCACATCAAAATGCCAAACAAATAAACAGGTTATTTCTAGCAATTTGAATTTTAAGATTTGGAATAGCAAACCTAATAGGTGCTTGCAAAAGAAAATGTTGAACCAGATAAGGATAGTTTCAGAAATATATTACTGCATAGTTTAACCAAAAGATGTGCTTATCTCATCAATAAAAGTATATAACTATTACAAACATAAGTGTTGCAGTAAAAATTCTTCATTTTCATCCTTGTTTCTAGTGTTTTGGGTTGGACCCCCAAATCCATCATTCCATCATTTTAAGCGCTACATAAAGAGTTAACTCATTTTATGAATAACTTATTCACAATTTCTATCCAGCTACCTTTGCCCACACATTTTATACATGCACATATGCATCCATCAACTCTCCAAAATGCTTCATTCATTCATTCATCTCAAGCAGTATATACAAGAAATTAAATCTAATTTACGTAGAACATCTTTTACAATTTCAACCTAGCCTCCTTTTGTATACTCCATCTCCCTAACCCTTTGACATACTTTTCTATCTACTTTCTTTTTGTGAATTTGCCGTGGAAATCAAAGATCACTTACTAGTGAGATCAATTTTTGGACTAAATCAAGCTTAGATTAGCATTAAAAATTAATTAATGAGCTAAAGTTGACTCTAATAAAACTAGAATAAAGTTGGACTTGGTTCAAATTGACCTAGCTAAAGATCAAAACAAAATGCCCATGCATTCATGTAACAATACATGTATATGATTGTGTGTATTTACAATGATACATTTTCATCTATGCTTTTTTATAAATGTATTTACATATGCATGACTGCATGTTTGTCTGTTGGACACAAATTTTTCATATAAGATTGAAAATCAATCAAAATCGAACAAAATTTATAGTTGATCTACCACCTAACTTATATAAATTATAGTACCGTCACATGTCTACTATAATATTTATCAATCTAGCCTTTTTAATTTCCAGCAGATCCATCGTTAACATTCTCATTTCTAGTAATTCCCTATAGCACTTTGCTAGTTCAATCGGTCTGGCTCAAGGAGTCCATCTAACTGTAAGTACTGGCAAACAGCTTCCTTGGTCTCCACAAATTGTGCCCTTGAGTAGGCACCCACAAGTTGTCACCCTGAGCTTGGCAACAAAAACTAATCAACCAGACCATGGTGNACCAGAACAGAGCACTAGTTTAACATAGATTCAAAAAGAGAGAGATGCAGAGAATTGTGGTATCAGTATGTTTGATGTATGAGTACTACAGCTCATACATAGATTGATCTCCCTGCATGACATCATCTTATATTGGTGTTAAATGGGTTGAGGAGCTACTTGATGGACACCCTACAAGATTCAGCAACATGTTTCGTATGACACAGCCCATATTCATAGATCTTCTAGATGAATTACATAGAATCATGTACATCATGAATCCTCTAGAATGACAACCAGAAAGATGTTAGCAATAACCCTCTACATTTTACCGCATAATGAATCAATGAGATGAGCGATGAAGAAATTTCAACATTCATCGGAGACAATCAGCAGATACTTTTCAGTGGGGTTAGAGGCTTTTGTTAGTTTAACATCAAAGATTATGAAGCCAGATGACCCAACATTTGAGAGGACTCCAATAAAGATTGCAAATGACCTGCGGTATAAGACATTTTTTAAGGTAAATATTTTTACTAGTTATATTCAGAAGTTAAAATGAGTAGTCTAATTCACACAACCTTCTTTAATCAGTTAAAATTGTNGGTAAAAGAATGACCTTTTCACCTATAGACACAGTCAAAACTATAAAGCCGGATATTGCATTTAGTGAGACAAACCCTTTCGTAACTCCCAAAACTAACAATCAATCAGCTCCTCACTTTTCCTATTCCCTTGCCCTAAGCCGATTAATAAAATGAAGGGATAATAAAAGTGAAAATACTATGAGACAACATAGAAACATTAACAATAAGTAATCATAGCATGCCAACAATATAAGCAAGGAAGCATTATTAACATGGCAAATAAACAAAACATAGCAAAATTAAAGCTGTTAGCATCACACATGCTACTACATCAATCATGATCATTCATTTACTTAAGTTCAGCTTTTAAGGCATATCGTAGAAGGCAACATTCGCCTTGTTAAGAAATCGATGACTTCCTAGTGAAGTCAACTGCCATTCTATGAGAATGTTTTCACTCAGATCTGTCGACCCATTCTTGTATGCTTTAACACGTATTTTAAGATAAACAAGATTTTTCCTAAAAATTTTTATGTTTTCAAGTACAAGCATTCCATGTTTTCACTTTTTTATGAATCAATATTGGTTTCACCATGCAAATTGTTGGTCACGTAAATAAGAGAGGGATTGGAGGATAAACTTGTGAACATGGAGAAAACTACACACCGCTGCTGGATAAAAATCAGATAAAATTTGACAGCTGAGGGTTTATAGTTTCCACCTTAAGTGTAAGCACATCGTGTCCGTCCTTAATAATCATTTGCCTTGCGTCATCAGTCATCTTAACCAAGCTACGTTAAACTTTCTATGTGGGATTACACATGGTACTTGGAGAAAAAATAGAGAGACAATTGCTGGCAGCAATAAAAAACAACACAGTGGCAAAAGTTTTACTTCACACATTATACTTGATCATTTTCCTAACATCTTCCAACACTAGGTAGTGTCTTTCCTCAAATACTCCTACCCATGCAGAAAACTTTATCCTTGTTACCTCTATTCTTACAAACATGTCAGAATATGGTCGAGAAACTTTTCATGAAGCAGGTTGCCAAGCATGTAACACTTGGCAGCATTATGATACCCACTCTTAGCAAAACCTTTGTAGGCATCATGTTAAATCCCACACATCAGCATAAATAAACAAAGAAAAATATTATTTGGTCGGTGCTGGATATACCTTACAAAGGGGTATCTGAAACCATTTCCGGAGACCAAATATCACATTCACGACTCTTAAAGATCTGAAAATGTTGCTCGGGACAGGAAAAAAATGTTTAACAAGAGACTCATCCTTACGCGATGTAATTGAAAGAAGTTTTGGAGTGTGGAATAAAAAATGGGTCATACTGCGTGATATGTCGATATATCAATTCCCAAAGCAGCTGCAGATTGCAGTGGTCATAATGACTCTTCACAAGTATATTTGACGGCATTATTCGCTCAATGATGTAGACTTAAGTATGTCGATGATGATTATTTGCATGTTCCGCCTGAAGCATTTGAATATCACATAGAACAATCTATACCGCATGCAGAAGTAGAATCACAAGAGTGTTGCACTCGGGATGGCAAAGATGTTGGGAAAATGATTGAATTGTGAAAGTGGAATACAGACAACATTGTTGGATATTGAATGAACTAGTTATTGTTTATTTTATACAGTTCATGTTTAATTTCTTTTTGTCTTTATTTGATATTGACTGTTTGGGTTTTTTAAACTATTTGTAAGTCTTTTTTTTCCATTTGCATTTCTTTTATTTTTTTATTGGGTTTGAGAGTTTCATGATGAGATGTTTGACATTATGGGTTCTTCTGAATAGTCTGTTAATCGTTGGTTAGAGTCACATGTGAGATCCTAATGAAGATGACAAAGTTTCTCTTTTTTTTGGTGATGCGGTTTTCGAGGTTCTTCTGGATGGTTTTTTTGGTGATAAGCATATGTGACACGCGAGTATGAAATTACGTGGGTTAAAGGCAATCGAAACCCATTTTTTGTAAGGTTTGTAGCTTCTTGCAGTGACATATTCGTTAGTTAGTATATTTAGTTATCTGAGACCCCACGTCTGCACAAAAGTGCAATTAATTGTTTTTTTTATCAATTGTTATTTGTGTTATGACTAATGAATAGTCTTTTAAAACATTCAGAAAAGAAGAGCTCAAGAATTTCTTGGACTTCACGAGGATTGTTGTGTCACTATGGACTTCAGAGTTCCCTGTTGACGTCATGCAGCCACATAGCTACGAGAAACAGTTCTACAGGTGCCCGCGGAGAATCACAGAGAACCGTAACTTCTTTGGATGAGCATATAGGTTGAAAGATTCAATCGCCTAGAGTGACCGGGCATAGAGAGTATCTCTGGAGAAAGGTATAGCTCGTGACAAAAGTCGTCTGTATTTTAAAAATAATATTATCATATTATTAAATGTTATGTTAATATTTTTTCTTCATTTTAGTAATCATTATACTCAATGTTAAAAGAGGTGTATCTCTTATTGTTTGTACTGTTATGAAGTGAATTTTTGCTTATAAAATATCAAATATATTAGTATAACAGTTTTGTTACAAACAACATTACTACGCGGGGGCAGAATGATCATTTGTCTAGAAATAACTGCAACGCAGTTGTTTCCAAACTGTAAAAAAACAAACAGTCAACTTATCCGCAGTAGCTTCCTGTGGCAGTTGCTACGCAGCAGCTTATTAATAAGCTACAGCTGCCCCAAACAGACCCTAAAGCATCAAAAAAATATCATGCATCAAAATCAAATAGCACTAGTCAAAGTTCAACGTGGGGTCGGCTACATGAATCCTTTTTCTCTACTGTGTTCTATTTAGTGTCATATTTTCATTTGGTTCTAATAAATTAAGAACATTTTTTATACAAAAAATCCAAGTCTTCCTAAGTCTATCTCTGTCTTTCTTAACAAAAGTCGAATCTAAAACATCTACTCTCCTAATCAAATCATCAGATAGTCGACGTTTAAGATGACCAAACCATCTAAGACAACTCTCTCTAATTTTGTCCGTCACGGGAGCTACACCGGATATATTCATTTCTCATTTTGTCTCTAAGTGTAAAGCCACTCATCCACCCAATCAATCTCATCTCGACAACAATTACATTAGTATTATGCTTCTCTTTTAAAGGCCAACATTCAGCGCCATAGAGCATTGCAGGTCTCACCACCGCTTATAAAATTTTCCTTTCAGTCTAAGCGATACTTTTCTATCACACAAAAGGTCTGAAGCATTCATCCACTTCAACTAACCAACTTGAATTCTACTATTAACATCTCTATCAATATCACCATCGCTTTGAACAACAGATCCAAGATATCTAATCATTCACATCTTTTAATAATTTGATCACCCAAAGTTACACTTTTGTCAATAGAGCTACTACTACTAAAATTATATTCCAAGTATTCAATTTTAGCTATACTCAAATGAAAGTCTTTAGACTCCAATGCGGACCTCCATAATTCAAAATTTTCCTGGGTTTTTTCTCTCGTCTTTTGCACGAGAAAAATATCAACAGCAAAAAGCATACACCAAAGTACATCCTCCTATAAATGTCTAGTAAGACCATCCATAATTAAAGAAAAAAGATGTGGGTTGAAAGCCGATCTGATGTAATCCAACAGAAATAGGAAAATATTTGGTCAATCCTCCTTTAGTTCGAACACAAGTAACAGCTCTAGTATACATATCTTTAATGACTTGAATATAAGTCATATCAACATCTTTCTTCTCAAGAACTCTCCAAAGGATATCTTTTGTTTCTAAATCAATAAAAAACAAATGTAGATACTCCTTATTATCTCTAAATTTCTCCAACAAACCTCTCAATAAATGTATAGCTTCTATAGTAGATATGCCCGACATAAATCCAAATTGATTATGAGAAAACTTTGTAATGTCTTAACCTATGTTCAGTTACCCTCTCCCATAATTTTAAAGTATGACACATCAACTTATTTCCTCTATAATTTGCACACTCTTGAGCATCCCCTTTATTCTTAAAAATGAGGACCAAAATACTCTTCCTCCACTCCTCAAGCATCTTTTTAGTTTTTAAAATAATATTAAAGGACCAAAATACTCTCCCTCCACTCCTCAGGCATCTTTTTAGTTTTTAAAATAATATTAAAGAAGTTTTATAAGCCAAGAAAAACTCTCAACAAATCAGGACCAAAATACTCTTCCTCCACTCCTCAGACATCTTTTTTAGTTTTTAAAATAATATTAAAGACCAAAATACTCTCCCTCCACTCCTCAGGCATCTTTTTAGTTTTTAAAATAATATTAAAGAAGTTTTATAAGCCAAGAAGTCCCAAATCTTAACATTTACATATTTCATTTGGGATATCATCAGGTCCTACAGACTTTCCACCATTGGTTTTCTTTTTTACTAATGCGACGCACTTCATTTGGTATAACATCAGGTCCTACAGACTTTCCACCTTTGGTTTTCTTTAAAGCCTCAACTTTTTTTACCAACGCAACGGTAAAAATGAAATGTTTTATTATTATTAACGATACTAAGATCACTAAAGTCGATCATATTTTTAGAAAATTCATTGAAACGTTTATCAAAATAACTCACCCACCTATGTATAACATCTTTTTCTAAGAAAAGTAGTTTTTGGATTTCAACTTTAATACAATTTACTTGAATTAAATCTTTACTTTTCTTTTCTCTTTGTTAGGCTAGTTTATACATATATTTATCACCCTCCTTAGTATCTAATCTATGATAAAGTTTATGTTAGAAGAATTGACGTCAAGAGCAAGCGGATTGTCTTTTGTCTATGTGATTACTTTTACTTTTAAATTATGATAATAATATTGTATCTTCTAAATCACTCGCATTAGTCGAGATATCTTGTTACTGCAACTAGAATAAGATTATTTTGGTTTGTTATTCAATTTGATCATCTAGAAATGAATGTGAATGACTTATATAATTTTACTTATGTACTACACATGCACGTTATAAAAAAATGTATTGGATGATATTTAGAACGTAAATGAAATGATTTATAATATGTTTGCATATGCATGCTTGGCTATGATGGAACACTCATTGATGATACTAGTACGAGAACACTAATATATACATGCACTTAAATGGAAAAAGATGTTGATTTTGAGGTATTTTAATTGACACAATTTTTAGACGGTAACTCCTATGACAATTTATAAATACGATATGATATTGATATGTTATTGGTATAGTAAGACTATTTGAATAGCATAAAATATTTAGATTGATTTATTTAAAATTTTAACTGGTATGCCTATTATTTTTTTCCTTGTATTGTTGTAGTTTAGGAATACGAGTATTCACTGACTCGTTTAGCTCACAGTTGTGTTAAACTAACTTTTCAGGTTAATTAATTGATAAAAAAATGAGTGATAGAAGAGAAAATGTTTATAGAATACGCACACAACCAGTAACAAGATAATTTTAAATTGTACCGCTTTAATTTATTTTATTGTGGTTCTTTCATCTGTTAAATTGAAGGTTAATATAGAAAATTTAATTCACACAATCCGATTGTCTGTACCCGTCTTGGTTAATTTCAAGCCCTGGATGAGTCGTGACACAATATAAAGCTTGTTTAGATATAATTATATGTAAATTATAAATCTAAAAATATGCATATTAAATATATATATATATATATATATATATATATACCACATCCCACAGACAATGTATACCACATTCACCCAGCCTAACTCAAATTTCATCATATGCACAACTTTTTTAGTCTCACATTGTAGGATGAAGTTAGCATTGCACTGTATATATATTAAAAAAAAGAGCATCGAAGCATGAGCTTGGAACTCATCTAGGTGGGGGGCATAATTTATATTAGCTCGACTAAACTAATGTTAATAAAATAGTTTTTTTTTAATCCATAGTTAATAATTAACTTAACATAACTCGATAAATTTAATTTTATAGAAAAATAATTAACCATTAGAATGAGAATTAACATCGATTAAAAGGTTATGTCTCGGGCAGCCAAACCGACCGATTCAAAAGTCGAAGAAGTAATTCAGACAATTTTTCACTAATTTGGTCCAATCCGCTCTTTCAAAATCTAGGTTATTTCAATTTTTTATATTTTTACCGTATAAATATTTCTACCAGTTATTATTACAACCTTTCATATGTTGATTGCATATTANATTTTTTTTTTAATCCATAGTTAATAATTAACTTAACATAATTCGATAAATTTAATTTTATAGAAAAATATTTAACCATTAGAATGAGAATTAACATCGATTAAAAGGTTGTCTCGGGCAGCCAAACCGACCGAATCAAAAGTCGAAGAAGTAATTCAGACAATTTTTCACTAATTTGGTCCAATCCGCTTTTTCAAAATCTAGGTTATTTCAACTTTTTATATTTTTACCGTATAAATATTTCTACCAGTTATTATTACAACCTTTCATATGTTGATTGCATATTANTGTGTTTTTAATTGCACTTGCTGAGCTGCATATTGTCATCAAAGAAATATATGCACACCAATATAAAAAACTTGTTGTTGATGTAAGATATTACAAGCCATAAAACAAGAGAGAGTTATTTTGCTAAGTAGTGTGCTAAACATGCAATATTGAGGAAAACCTTACGTGAATATGCGAACAAAAACACGAATATAGAAATCCATTTGCACAGAGAGAATTGGAACAATGNATTTTTAATAAGAATATAGTTTATAATAATAACAAAAAAGAATATAAAAAATATTTAAAAATTAAAATATTGTTACTATAATACCACATCCCACAGACTATGTATAATTCTTTGAAGTCCAAATCCCACAATCCAATTCCTCATTCACGCAGCCTAACTCAAATTTCATCATATGCACAACTTTTTTAGTCTTACATTGTAGGACGAAGTAAGCATTGCACTGTTTATATATTAAAAAAAAGAGCATTGAAGCATGAGCTTGGAACTCATCTAGTTGGGGGGCATAATTTATATTAGCTCGACTAAACTAATGTTAATAAAATAGCTTTTTTTAAATCCATAGTTAATAATTAACTTAACATAATTCTATAAATTTAATTTTATAGAAAATTTTTTATCCATTAGAATGAGAATTAACACTGATTAAAAGGTTATGTATGGGGCAGCGAAACCGACCAATTCAAAAGTCGAAGAAGTAATTCAGACAAGTTTTCACTAATTTGGTCCAATCCGCTTTTTTAAAATCTTGGTTATTTCAACTTTTTATATTTTTACCGTATGAATATTTCTACCAGTTTTTATTACAACATTTCATATGTTGATTGCATATTATGTAGTTGGTTGTGTGCTTATCAAACCCCGTGACTCAGTATAAAGCAAAGGCCTTAACCATAGTCCACTTCATTACCGTAAGTATAGTGCCCTTTTCTGCTGTTCCATTAGGCTCAGCATTTATGCCATAAGAGTATTAAATACACAACCATCAAGACGTGTGTTGTTAATAATACGGTGTCTTCCAAATCAGATACTGACTTTACCGGAGTTGGAACTTCTTTTTATATAGCATGTCATCTTTCTGTTATGCATATCATAGCCTTCTTTGAAAATATTCTCATTTCAGCAGGAATCTTACTGCTGAAAGTTATTTGCATTAACTCTAATATACTAATCTCTAAAAACATTGAATAACTGTTAAATAAAAAAAAAAACACAAATGAGATGGACATTTCACACTAGGTTGTGCAAGAATGTGTTTCAGCGCACACAAATTTAATTAATGGCAAGCTGAAAGAATTCACAACTAAGTCTTTTAAAAATAGCTAATAAGGAGTACAAAATCAGAAGCTAATTTAAAACTCTAACCAAATATGAGATTAACATAGCAAAATGCAATGCTGTTCTCATAAAATAACCAATTCAAAAGTCTTAATGGTACATTTACCTAGACAAGAGATCACATAAAAGATTAATGGCATTACTAAGAGGAAGTACCTCTGATATAGCCGTTAGAACAGCAAAAATTTTTCCATATGCAGGATATCGTTCTTTCATGGCTTTGGCATTTTCCAATATAGAAAGGACCCATTCCTGATCATGCATCGGAGCAGACCATATTGGTCCCCCCATGTTAAACTTTTTACCACAATCTGAGCACACTTGAGGAACAACGGGGCCAAATCCGGGTGCATGCCTCACACTGTTGTTCTTGTTAA
>JXCR01076235.1:74814-104665 GCA_002079205.1 Phalaenopsis hybrid cultivar
AGTTATTTTGCTAAGTAGTGTGCTAAACATGCAATATTGAAGTAAACCTTACGTGAATATGCGAACAAAAACACGAATATAGAAATCCATTTGCACAGAGAGAATTGGAACAATGTAACGTTTGTAACGGTTAGCATGGCTCTGCATTAAATTTGAACATGAAAACATCAAACTCTTGCAAAGAAAAAAAATTCAAAGAATTAGTCAAAGCAATATCAAGGTAGAGTTTTCAATACCTCAATGCTAGCAAGAAGAATTCTCAAAGCCAGCTCGTGGCAGTATTTTCCTTTCAAAGGATAAGAGCCATATCTATTTTCAAATTTAGTAAATAGACTGATCAAGTAAGCAATATTTCAAAGCTAAACGCACAAAAAGAAAAAGTACAATATCTCACTTGGAATAGCAAGCCTCCCCATTTCCACCACATAAAACAGCCATGTCAGTGGCAGTGCACATTAAAATTCCACCATCTGTGATTGCTTGTACAGCTGAGTCTAGAAAAACTGAGGGTGATCCATAAGGATCAAGATCCACCTGGAAGAAAAACAAGAGAAAAGTATAATTTCCAAGAAGAAGTGATGCCTGCTTCAATAGAAACTACATGGGCAATGGTTCTTAAGAGAACCAAAGATATCGTTATAAGGTAATTAATAATTGAATTACAAAATGAAAATTTATGCTCTTCTAGGAAATTACCACATCAAATACTTTCTGATTGGTAAGCATGTAAACTCGTGCATCTGCATGATAGGCTTCAACCTTTGAACATGCGCTGGACCCATTGAATTTGATATTTCTCATGCAAGCTTTGATAGATGCTATAAACAAGTGATATTATCGTGTTTTCAGTAATAAAAATGAAGATCTATCAATCAATAATACATGATAAAAAAAAAATACCATATAAAAAAAACCATGATACCTTCATCATTGTCTAGGGCAATAACTGGACCAAGCCCATCCACTTCAAGAGCATAGCGAAGTGCCCTCAATCCAGAAGCAGCCAAAGCCTGCATGTCATGATAGTATAGTAAGCAATTAAACTAAGGGTGAATGAATGATATAGTATCTCATCAGAAGAATAACTTTTCCAAAGGCAAACCTCTAGAACTTTGGGAGCTTTCGGTACTCCACAACAGCCTTTGACAGATATCTTTTTTGAGACGTCATCTAATGCATCCACAGAATCATGATCCTCCTCCCGATGAAGCCCATTTGAGGTGACATCAAAATCCATAATCTTCTCTTCACCATTAACAGTGTTCGTTTCCTTCATTGGTGAGCTAGATGTGGTGGCTTCATTGATTATAGTTTCAGATTTTACTTTTCCACGTGAAGTGGCGACATATTCTTCTTTGTGTTTTTCAACAAATGTCCTTAAAACAGCAATAGACATGTCTCTGTTATTCACCTAGCACAAGCATATCAATAAACAATTTTAGAGGCTTTGATAAAGAAATTAGAATCTACAAGAATGAGAAACTTAATAATTCAGCGACAATAACAGGTCCAGCAATCATAAAAAACGGAAAAGGAGAAAGAAAGTAAATTTAAACATATAAATAATAGATATTATTCAATTCAAAGTTTAAAATTGTACATTTGATTATGGAGGTATTTTTTGTATGTATGAAGAGGCACAAGTCTCAAAGAAATTTGAGACATGAGCCTTAATATCAACAAATTACGACTAGCAAGAAGTATTATATTAAGTTTAAAGCATGTAGTGAGAAATAACATATTAACATCATAACCTATTAATTGATTAAAATGTAACATATTAGCATATTGTAAAAGTAATAACTTGTTCAAAATGAGAAGCAACATATTAATATCCAAACATCAAATCATAAATGAAAATTTATACAAATATAAAAGCATGATATAATAACATAATAATTCAAAATAAATTCGATACAGCTAGTCGGTCGCACCTTCCTACTATTACCCATTAAAATAAAACATAATAAGCCACTGAGGATAGAAATTTTAAATTCAAAAATTCACATCACTTTTATTAGTTAATAAACATTCATTAGAATCATCAACGTAGTGATTCATTACTTCTACAAATCATTCTTAATTGTATCTATGTTATCTCATTCCTCATCTTAAATCTCAATCATATTTCTTTTATTTAATCAATATTAATTAATAAAATACTTATTAGATTTTAAACCAATAATTATATTGATAGTAACAACTTCAATTATATCATCAATTATGTATTATATGGCATACGGAATTTTCATTAGGAACATTTTACTTATATTTATTTTAAGAAAACCCCTAGACCCTAATTGTGTATGCCTCACCAAAACAAAGGCGAGATGCAACTTGAGGCAAGTTCCACATTATATGAGGTATATGTTGCATGTAATATTCAATGAGGCATGAGTTTTAGTAAAAACAATTCAAAAAAGTGTTTGAGGTCAAGCTCATATTTTGCAATTTTAAACCATAATTTAATTTAATAATAAACATAATGCGATGAACCAAATATTTTCATAGGATCAAATCATAAATTCATTACTAAGCAATAACTAAAAAAGATTATGGTACATAATTAGTGCGAGATATTTCCTTCCATGTATCAAAATATTAAGTTCATACTTAATACAACTCATAATAAGATATAATCATAAGGGTTCGACGATAATATCTTTTTTAAAGACAAATTTTATTAACATTCATACTTTCATAAATATGCATTCGGCATAATAAAACAAAATACATTAATATACTAGAAATAGTATTAAAAGAGCCCAGAAAGTTAAATACATAAAAAACATAAAGTAAAAAAGAAAATTATTAATAATTTTCAATTTAGAATTAAATGAAAATATGATACTTAATAGGACACAATGGAGAAAAAGGATTTATGTGACCAACCCCGCTTGGTGGGCTAAAGCCATGTTGTTGTTGTAATATATTCCAGTGACACACATTCTTTTGACGTGTTCATTAAATATATTTGATAACGATCATTTGGTTAATGGATCTGCAACTATAAGATCTGTGTTAATATGCTCACATGATATTCTTTGTTTCTAAATTTGTTCTTTAACGATAAAGTATTTGAATTTCATATGTTTAGCGCCCATTAAATACTAGTCATTCTTAGAGAAAAATGGTTGCAGCATTATCACAATAAATTTTCTATAGCTTAACTATCGAGATGTGTCTGAGATGCAAATAAGGTTGGGAGAATTGATTCTAATTCCCTTAATTAAGGGAATTAGAATTAATTGGTAATCCCTTAAACTGAGAGAATTAAAATTAATTTGTAATTCCCTTAATTAAAGGAATTAGAATTAATTGGTAATCCCTTAAATTGAGGGAATTAGAATTAATTTGTAATCCCTTAAATTAAGGGAATTAGTGAAATAGTTTCCTAGTTTTTTTTTTACTTGTAATCTCCTATATAATACCTTATATTATCAATTAAAAGAAGTGAAATACAAAATTATTTCTCTGATTTCCCACATGATATCAGAGCCAGGGCACAAATCCTAGAGGACCCCGCCGTCTGTTGCAGTTATTCGATCCTTTCCGCATAGGGTCATTCGGCTCTCCTCCGCTATTCGCCTCTAGGGTTGCTTGCAGCCATTTGATTCTTTTCCGCTGCTCGAGAAAGATCGTCAAGAAGGGCGTAAAGAAGCAGATCTTGCAATCGCTTTGAGAATTCTTTTGTCGCTGAACCGCTGAATCCTTTGTTGTTGAGCCGCTTCTTTGTCGCTGATTCTTTTATTTGATGTCTTAATTGCTGCGATTCTTTTACCGCTGCAGCGGTTGATTCCAGCCTTAATTGCTGCGAATTCCTCTTCTCCATCATGTCAACGTCTGAAACCACTGTCTCCAGCAATTCCAACCCTTCCGAAGAATCCAATGTTGTTCAGAAAATTGAAGAGTTGCAGAATATTCGGGCATCCGACAGGTTCAATGGGAAGAACTATCTCAAATGGTCTCAAATTGTCCACACATACCTAAAGGGCAAAGGGAGGCTTAATCACTTACTTGGAACCGGACCAAGAAAAAGAGATCCAGCCTCTACAGCATGGGAAGCGGAGGATTCCATGATTATGTCATGGCTATGGGATTCCATGGACCCAACGATCAGTGACACTTGCATATTCTTGAATGCCGCAAAGGAAATCTGGGACTATATCAACTACACATACTCGAAGGCCCGTGATGCTGCCCTTGTGTATGAAATCAAGACAAAAACCGGAGCCACTAAACAAGGAGACAAATCTGTCACAGAGTATGCAACTATGTTGCAAAATCTTTGGCAGGAATTGGATCACTATCGAGTAATTGAGATAAAATGCCCTGATGATGATGCCACTTTGAAGAAGTTCATTGAGAAATATAGTATATATGATTTTTTGGCAGAATTGAATTCTGAATTTGATCAAGTTAGGATCCAAATCCTCGGCAAGGAGGATACACCGTCTCTAGAAGAGACAATCTCATTAATCCGAGCAGAAGAAAGTTGGAGTGTCATGCTTGAACCACATACTATGGATGGGTCAGCCTTAGCAGCAAAAACAAATCAGGAGAAGTCGAAAAATGATCTGCTTAAACATCGGGTAGAGATAACTAAGGGAAGGAGAACAAAAACAATTTGTGGTGTACTTATTGCAAGAAACCAAGGCATACAAGGGAGAAGAGTTGGAAGCTGAATGGTAAACCTCCAAGTCGAGAATGGGGCAACCGTGGCGGGCAATAAAGGCCTCAAGCGCATATGGCAGAGCAACCCAATATTGAGGAAAATTCAACAATAGGGGGCTTCAGCAATGAAGAAATTAAGAAATTGAGAAACTTGTTGGGATCTCTTGAGAAGCCTTCTGGAGCATGTTCGATAGCTCTTTCAGGTAAAACTATTTACATAAATGACTTAGACAAATTCTATACCAACTCTTGGATCATAGACTCCGGTGCGACTGACCATATGACCCCCACATCTCAACTCTTCCACGCCTGTACGTCATGTCCAAGTAGAAGAAAAATTATCATGGCCAATGGCTCTTTAGCTACCGTTGCAGAGATTGGTGATATACATATCACACCTAGCCTTATTCTTAAAAACGTTCTTCATGTACCTAAACTGTCAACAAGTCTTGTGTTCATCCAAAAATTGACTCATGATCTCAAATGTTATGTTGTTTTTTCCCTTCTTATTGTGTTTTTCAGGAACAGGACTCGGGGAGGAGGATTGGAATTGCTAAGAAAATGAGCGGTCTTTACCACCTTAAACCATCCCAGAAAATTAGGAGCAATTTGTCTTCATCTTTCCTTAGTTCCTCAAACAAAGATGTCATTTGGCTGTATCACTTACGTCTTGGTCATCCCTCTTTTGGGGTTCTAAATATAATATTCCTCATTTATTCCAAGGATTAGATATTTCTGAGTTTCATTGTGATATTTGTGAATTGGCAAAACATACCCGTGTATCTTTTCCTATTAGCAATAAAAGAAGTTCTCATCATTTTCATCTAATTCATAGTGACATATGGGGTCCTTCCACTATCCTAATGTTTTCTGGGGCTCGTTGGTTTGTATCCTTAATTGATGATTGCACCCGGGTTACATGGCTCTTCCTTCTTAAACCAAAATCTGATGCTAGCACTGTTAAACCTAATTTACATTCAATGGTTTAAAATCAATTTAGGGTCAAAATAAAAGGCTTTAGGACAGACAATGCTAGACTACTTCAACCAAATTCTATCACCTTACTTTCAATCACAGGGGATTATCCATGATTCTTCATGTGTAGACACACCCCAACAAAATGGGGTAGCTGATAGAAAGAATGGACATTTACTCAACACCACCCGAGCCTTACTATTTCAAGGGAATGTTCCTAAGTCCTATTAGGGAGAAGCCGTTCTTACTGCCACATATATGATCAATAGACTTCCCTCCCGTGTGTTAGAAAACAAAAGCCTCATAGAGGTCCTAAATAGCTTCTACCCTCACTTCAGAACCTCAAATGGCCTCACTCCCAAGGTATTTGGGTGTACTGCCTTTGTTCATGTCCACAAACAACATAGAGGGAAGCTAGATCCCAGAGCCATCAAATGTGTTTTCCTGGGCTACTCCTACACTCAAAAGGGATATAAATATTACAACCGCTCTACCATAAAATTTTACATCTCTGCCGATGTCCCTTTCAAAGAAAATAAACTATTTTTTTCCAAGTCCTCTCTTCAGGGGGAGATTTCCATGATGGAAGATAGTACTTGTGAGTCCTTTGAACCACTTAAAACCCTTGACCTTCCACATGCGTCAGTCCGTGTTGTTGAACCTGAATCAAACTCTTCTCCTGTTCCAGTTGAACCCGAGTCCTTTGGACCAATCACATCTGAGTCACCTGATCCTGAACCCTTATCATCTCCTACTCCAACCAGTGTCACTCACGAGATCCCAAGATTTTCTCAGTTGTATTTAAGGAGAAGGCCGTTCCTGAACTGACACAAGTCCAAAAATCCAATCCACTCTATCCACTATCGCACTATGTATCTCTCAAGCGCCTATCACCAGCCCACAAAAGATTCATTGTGAGTTTGAACACATTGTCATTCCTAACAATGTGTTTGAGGCATTGTCAAAAGGGAAATGAAGGGACGCTATGAAAGAGGAAATGAGTGCATTAGAAATGAATAAAACATGGGAGATCGCTGACAAACCGAAGGAAAAAAACATTGTTGATTGCAAGTGAATTTTTACATTGAAGTACAAGGCTGATGGATCCCTTGAAAGATATAAAGCAAGGTTAGTAGCTAAAGGGTACACTCAGACTTACGGGGTGTATTATCAGGAAACCTTTGCTCCAATTGCAAAATGAACACTGTCAGAATCCCGTTATCATTGGCTGCTCACTTCAATTGGCAACTGCTACAGTATGATGTTAAGAATGCATTCCTTCATGGTGACCTAAATGAGAAAATTTACATAAATATCCCTCCGGGATTTGAAGGACACACAGGTAACAAGGTGTGCAAGCTGAAAAAGGCCATTTATGGGTTAAAACAATCTCCTAGAGCATGGTTTGGCAGATTTGCAAAAGTCATGAAGGAATCTGGGTATAAACAAAGCCAAGGTGACCACACTCTTTTCATTAAACATTCAGCTGTAGGGGGAGTGACTGCTCTTTTAGTCTATGTGAATGACATCATAGTGATTGGAAATGATGAGAAAGAGAATCATGAATTGAAGCTGAGACTAGTAAAAGAATTTGAAACAAACGAATTAGAGAAATTGAAGTACTTCCTCAGTTTTGAGGTGGCATATTCCACACAGGGGATATTCATATCTCAGCAGAAGTACGTGATTGATTTATTAGCAGAAACATGGAAGACTGAGTGTAAGTCAATCTCTACTCCAATAGATCCAAACTATAAGTTGGGAGAAGCTAAAGAAGAAACAGTTGTGGATAAAAGAATGTACCAGAGATTGGTTGGCAGACTCATATACCTTGCTCACACTCGACCAGACATAGCACATTCTGTAAGTATGATCAGTCAATTCATGCATGATCCAAGAGAAGCTCATCTTCAGGCTGCCTACAGGGTATTGCATTACTTGAAAGGCAATCTGAGAAAAGGAATCTTGTTCAAAAGTAATGACACTCTTACTCTAGAAGCCTACACTGACGCTGACTATGCTGGCTCCCTAGTGGATGAAAGATCAACTACAGGATATTGTATTTTTCTTGGAGGTAACCTAGTGACATGGAGGAGCAAGAAACAAAATATAGTGTCAAGTTCATCTGCAGAATTAGAATTCAGGGCTATTGCTCAAGGATTATGTCAATTACTGTGGCTGAGAATCATTTTGGAAGATTTGAGAATCCAATGGGAGGGTCCTATGAAGTTCTACTGTGACAACAAGTCACCTATTAATATAGCTCATAATCCTATACAACATGATAGAACAAAGCATATTAAAATTGTTAGGCATTTCATCAAAAAAAAACTGGAGGAAGGGTTAGTGTGTATGTCTTATGTTTCATCAGAAAGACAATTAGTAGATGTTCTAACAAAGTGGTTGAACAATTCAAGTTTCCATGATCTTGTATCCAAGCTGGGAATGGAAGACATCTATTCCTCAGCTTGAGGGGGAGTATCGAGATGTGTCTGAGATGGAAATAAGGTTGGGAGAATTAATTATAATTGCCTTAATTAAGGGAATTAGAATTAATTGGTAATCCTTTAAATTGAGGGAATTAAAATTAATTTGTAATTCCCTTAATTAAAGGAATTAGAATTAATTGGTAATCCCTTAAATTGAGGGAATTAGAATTAATTTGTAATCCCTTAAATTAAGGGAATTAGTGAAATAGTTTCCTAGTTTTTTCTACTTGTAATCTCCTATAAAATACCTTGTATTATCAATTCAAAAAAGTAAGTGAAATACAAAATTATTTCTCGGATTTCCCACATTAACAATATTGTCTGCTACTCTAAGTCCCAAAATAAAATCTGTAAGCTATAATCAATAATAATAGCCTCAAAACAAGCCACAAACCCTGTTTCCATGGTGAATGAAGTAATTGCATATTGTTTTACACTCTTCCAAGAGATTGCCTCTCCAGCTAAAAAAACAAATAGCTTAATCTAGATTTTTTAGTATTCATACAACATGAAAATTTGAATATGAATATCCACCTCAAAGTGATCAAATCTCATATAAGTCGGCATATATTTTTTTGGTTATTTTAGATATGTTAGAAATTTCTTAACAATTTTCCATGATCAATTTTTGGATTGCTTTGATATCTAACATTTCAATAGCAAAACCCATATCTGGCCTGATACAAGTATAAGCATACATCAAGCTCCTAACAATAGACACATAAAGAATTTGTTTCATTTGTTTGCATTCCAATTCATTCTTTGGACATTGCATAAAGCTTAATATTTTAAATGTCTTCTGAGAAAACCCCAACAATCATTCTAATCTGTGACGGAATATTTCAATCCCTATCTTTCATTTCAAAATTTTTTTATAAAAGTTTCTTGTTATCAAATAATAAACTAAGATCATTAGTAGCAAGCAAGATATCATCAATATACACAATTAGAAATATAACTTATTCCCACTAACCTTTAAATATATACACTCGACAACATGTATTTTCTTTTAAGCCAAAAAAAATAATATCATTGAGCCTAAGATATCAATGTTGAGAAAATTGTAGAAGTCAGCACATATAATTATTAAGTTTACACGCCATGTGTTCATTTCCTTCAACTAAAAAACACTCAGATTGATCCATATAATCTTTTTCCTCCAAGTCACATTTAAAAAATAAATTTTGCATCCATTTGATGTAGCTCTAAATTATAATAAACTACTAATATCATAAAATTATTATTGAATCCTTTTTTAAGACCAGAAAAAACCTATTTATAATCAAAATCATATTTTTAAGTAAACATATGCCAACAAGTCTGGCTTTATAACTTTTGGAATTGTCATTTAAGTCATGTTTGATCTTAAAAACCTACCCAACTTATTGAACATTCAAACAATTCAACAAATTCCCAAACTTTATCATGATACATTGATTTCAAATCTTCATTCATAGTGTCTAACCACTTAGCATAATTATACTTTCAATGGCTTGTGCAAATGAAATTGAATATTTATTATATCCTAAGTTGAATTTCAACTCTTGTAGATAAACCATATAAACATTTAAAATATCAAATGTTCATGCTCGTTGAGAACATCTTAAAGCTACTTCTTGTGGTTCATCAATCAAAGGCTCATTAGTGATAATTTCATTATGAGAAGTTTGATCATCCATTTGTTCTTATAAGTTATCAAACTATTCAACTATAGTAGTTCAACAATAATAGAAATAAATTTAGAAGTAATTAGTAAGGGAATTTTCACACCAACTTCTTAATTTCCATATTATGTGGTTTTGCACTCCCACTTAATTCACCATTTTCAATGAATCTAGTATTTCTAGTTTTTGTATTATGTCTAGGATAATAAAATCTATACCCAATACATTTTTCTGGATAACAATAAAAAATCACTAATTATTCTTGAATCAAATTCTCTTTATATGGATTATAAATTCTTACGTCCTCTAGGCAATCCCAAATATGAAAGTATCTTAAACTAATTTCTTTCATGTTCACAGTTTAAAATCATTGGAACTATCTTATTAGGAACCTTGTCTAACAAATGCATAACAACTTTTAAAGCATGAAGTCACAATGATAAGAATAAATAAACATAACTCAACTTACTCCTAACTTATTAACTAAGGTACAATTGCACCATTTTGCAATACAATTTTATTGCAGTGAGTCTAGTATTGTGTATTTAGCACATATGTCATACTTTTTTAAGAATTAAGCAAAAAGATGAAAGCATTTTCTAATATCATCAAACCTTTCAAAATTTTCATCACATCTATCAAATCTTTTTTTTTTCTCTAATTATTTTTCAACCTCATTACCAAATACCTCTAAGGCCTCTACTGATTGAAATTTTTCATAATATAAATAGACAACTATAACATTAAAAATTATCAATAAAGGTATTTAGATATTTTTTTTTCCACCAAAAAACTGGAACATCAAAAGGCCCACTTATACTAATGTGTATAATTTTCAAAAGTAGTGTGTTTCTTATGGTGGTGTTTTGTATGTTTTTCCTTTACACCACATATATCAAGATCAGTGAAACCTAAATTTGAAAGAATTTTAGTTTTTACTATTCTTTGTATTCTTTATTTACATATATGACCGAAATATTTATATCATAAATAAGCAGATCTTTCATTTATTAAATCAAGTTTTATTCCAATATTATGATGCAAAGTCAAAATCTCAACAAATAAACTATTAGGCCACATTTGAGAAAATTTTCTCTCTTTGTTGTGGTATGGAGAAAGCTGAGAAAATAGCATCCTCTCATTTGAATGCGAGAAGCGACGGCGGTTCCTTCCACCGCGACGTTAATATGTCATCATTCCAAAACGTGAGTGCCTTCCTCCAGTCGCGAACATCACGCTTAAAGGAGCTTCGCGGGCGGCGAAGCTCCTCCAAACAGGGCATTAAGCTTTAATTTATATAAATCATCATAAAGAAAAACAAAAGCAAAAAGATGATTTTACTAAAACAAACTAAACAATCATTTCCAAATTTAAAATAATATTCAGTGGTATCAAGTTTAAATAAGAAAAATAAATTTTTGAAAATAAAAAGAACATAAGAAGTTTGAAAAAAATCTAAATGATTTTTAGTATCTAGAANACGGCGGTTTCTTCCATCGCGACGTTAATATGTCATCATTCCAAAACGTGAGTGCCCTCCTCCAATCGCGAGCGTCATGCTTAAAGGAGCTTCGCGGACGGCGAAGCTCCTCCAAACAAGGCATTAAGCTTTAATTTATAAAAATCATCATAAAGAAAAACAAAAGCAAAAAGATGATTTTACTAAAATAAACTAAACAATCATTTCCAAATTTAAAATAATATTCAGTGGTATCAAGTCTAAATAAAGAAAATAAATTTTTAAAAATAAAAAGAACATAAGAATTTTGAAAAAAATCTAAATGATTTTTAGTATCTAGAAGGAAGCAATACATTTCAATGACTTCAACTAGAGCTTTGACTCAATTTCTAATAAAAACATATGTTTTGTTTAGCTCGATGATTTGGGTAGTAAAGAATCCCTACATCACATTTAAAAAATGAATGTATAACTAGAATCAGCCAAATATTAAAAGGAATTTTGGTCAAATTTGATTAGAAACATACAGAAGCGCTAACTTATCATTTTCTCAAACTAAGCTTTAAGTTTTTCGCAATTCTTTTTATAGTGNCATGATTTGGGTAGTAAAGAATCCCTACATCACATTTAAAAAATGAATGTCTAACTAGAATCGGCCAAATATTAAAAGGAATTTTGGTCAAATTAGATTAAAAACATACAGAAGCGCTAACTTATCATTTTCTCAAACTAAGCTTTAAGTTTTTCGCAATTCTTTTTATAGTGTCCATATTTGTGACATAAATAGCATATATCATCATTTTGTCTCTTCTTTTGGATTTGAACAAATGATACATTAGCTTTTAAGTTTCCTTTACTCGCCTTCATATTTTTTCCTGACTTTTTAGCTTCAAACTAACCCATTAGATTGATTGAGTGAATGCCTTATTAAGCTTTGTTTCTTTCTGAATAAANGTTTTGGTCAAATTTGATTAGAAACATACAGAAACGCTAACTTATCATTTTCTCAAACTAAGCTTTAAGTTTTTTTTTGCAATTCTTTTTATAGTGTTCATATTTGTGACATAAATAACATATATCATCATTTTGTCTCTTCTTTTGGATTTGAACAAATGATACATTAGCTTTTAAGTTTCCTTTACTGGCCTTCATATTTTTTCCAAACTTTTTAGCTTCAAACTAACCCACTAGATTGATTGAGTGAATGTCGTATTAATCTTTGTTTCCTTCTGAATAAATATACTATGCAATCCAATAACATTCCATATTCTTTTAGTATTATAGTTTATTTGGAATGAACCACATTCAGGAGGCAAGAAATTTATAAGAGAACTACAAAAGAAAATTTTCACACATATTCATTCCCATGGTATTTAATCTTGTTGTAATATTTGACATTTCCGTGATATGCCCATATATTATACGTAAATCATCAAACTTAATATACAATGGTCAATATATTCATTAGTGTCCTAACAAATAACTTATCAATATACTCAGACTAAGGTTAATCTTGGACAAACTTTATAAACTCCTTAGAATTCTCAATTTTTTTAATTATTGGTTTAAAGGTGTCAACTAAAATCATTCGGATAAAAATTATGCAAAATTTGTTCAATCTTTTTAAAGCATTAAAGAAAGAATTTTGTTCAAAGCTACTTAGTATCGATAATAGCAACAAACTTTTCAAACCAAAACACCTAAATGGAATTAAATTTGTTCACTTCATTAAACAAAGTTAAGCTCATTAAACTTTGAAATAAATAAAGCTTGCGAATGAAGAGCAATAATAATAGATGCTACAAAAATAAAAATAGAACACCCATGCATTAAAATGTTGAATTGTAAATTTAAACACATAATAATGATTCAAATGACAATTATATACTCAAATGCATATTGAAGTTCTCAATTAAGTGATACTCCAACATACAATATCATAATATTATCGATGTTAAATTTAATTTTCATGTAATTGTTGATTACATATACTTCAATTAGATGTGTTTTTCATCTTTGGATAGACTAAACATATCTAATCAAATATAATAAACCCCAATCAAATTTATGGTGACAAAATTAACTAATCAACATTCGGGCAATCCTTAAATATTTTATAACCAATAATTTTCAAATTATTCATGATAACAATTATTTAATTTCATCATATCATTTCATTAATAGCATCACATCCACATGAGTAATTGAGCTATATTTAATTTGATATTTATAAAAGCTTTAGAATACAATCACTTTGATGATTAACGAATTATGTTTCATATATACATTAATTTAATTAATAGAGACGATAATTATTTCGGTGAAATGAAATATATTAAAAAAGTGACTTTGATATATATAAAATTTCATATGGTAAAAGAAGAAAATATAATGATCCTTCACAAAAAACATTTATATGCCTAGAATGATAATTTAATCAAAAAAATATAAAAAATACATAATAACAGTAAAACTGTTTATTTTGATTGGAAAACATCACGCTAACAACTGAGATGCCTAGATTAAATTATAACCAAACTATCATTTAAAATACCATCAGGTCTTATTACAAAACAAAGTATGCTCATAGTTACAGATATTTTCAAATAAATCTTTTAATTTAACGAGAAATTACACAAATTTAATAAGTAAATTAAGATATGATAAGAGCACACATTACAGAAGATGACATGACAAAGTGATAATCTACATTACATATTAAAAATTGATTTTGCTCAAAAAAGTCATAAAATAATTTTTAATGAGAATAATAAGCGAAATAGGTATGTGATACCACAATGTAAGAAATTCTCGCATTCACTAAAATCTCTTCTTTGAATGTGCAAATTAAAATAATCACATAAACAAATTAAATCAACGAGATTAAATGGGATGATTTTCATAATATTTTAATCATAAATTTAAAATAAATTGATTCATTATGATCGTTGAGATTTTATGAAAACAATGATTTTTCGTTGTTTACACCAGTTGTTTTGGATGATGATAATTTTTTTAATGAAGACAAAATCATCCCTTAATAGAAACACCACTATTAACTCAAGCGTTATTTGATCGAATGTTCCATAAACTTTTGAAAAAGTAACTCTTTTTTTTTTTTTACCAAAAAAATTTTGGCTCGTCATATATCAACAACAACAATAAGCCTTTATCAAACTAAGAGGGGTCGGCTACATGAATCTTTTTTATCCATTGTGTCATATTTAGTGTCATATTTTTATTTAGATCTAAAAATTAAGATCAATTTTTATACAACATGCCCAAGTCTTTTTAGGTCTACCTCTACCTTTCTTAACATATGTCGAATCTAAAATATCTACTCTCCTAACCAGATCATCACTAGTCGATGTTTAATGTCAATAAACCATCGAAGAAAACTCTATAATCTTGCCTGCCAATGGAGCTAAACTAACCTTCTTAAGAATATATTTGTTTCTACTTTTTTCTCTAAGAGTAAAATCACTCATCCACCTAAGCATTCTCATCTCAGCAACATTCAACTTAGTATTACGTTTTTATTTTATAGACCAACATTCTACATCACAAAGCATTGCAATCCTTACCACCATCTTCTAACATTTTCCTTTAAGTCTAAACTATACTTTTCTATCACACAATAGGCCGATGCATTCCTCCACTTTAACCATCCAACACGAATTCTACTTATAATATCCCTATCTATATCACTATCACTTTGAACAATAAACTCGAGATATCTTAAATATTCATTCCTTTTAATGATTCGATCACTCATAGTTAGACCTCTGCCACTAGATCTACTCCTACTAAAATTGCATTGCATGTATTCACTTTCAAATCTACTCAAATGAAAGTTTTTAGACGCTAATGTAAACCCCAATAATTCAAGCTTATCTTGAATTCTTCTATAGTCTTATCCACAAGAAGGATATCGTCAGCGAAAAGCATAGACCAACGTACATCCTCCTATAAATGTCTAGTAAGTGCATCCATAACTAAAGCAAAAGGATATGGGCATACAGTCGATCCCTAATGAAATCTAACTAAAATAGGAAAATATTTCGGCAATCCTCTTTCTGTTCAAACACAAGTAACAGCTCTAGTACACATATCTTTAATGACTAGATATAAGTCATATCAAGACCTTGCTTTTCTAGAATTTTCCAAAGAACTTCTATTGGAACCTTATTGTGAGCTTTTTCTAAATCAATAAAAATCATATGTAAATCCTCCTTGCTCTCTCTGCGCTTCTACCATCAAACCTCTCAAGAAATGTATAGCTACCATATTAGACATGCCTGACATAAATCCAACTAGATTATGAGAAAACTTTGTATCACGTATCAACCTATGTTCAATTACTTTTTCCCATAATTTTAAGGTATGACACATTAACTTAATGCCTCTATAATTTGTACACACTTGGCTCGTCATCAATAATAAATTATAACTTATTAATAATCCATGAATCATTTAAAAATTTAATGTTAAAATATTATCTCTAAAAACAATGTTAGAATGTTATTACTAATAATAAAATTTTATGTTACATTATAATTTCTAACATTACCAACTCAATCAAATGCAAAATCATTCAAAATGATTAGTACCCTGTTAGAGGCATAAAATATGCAATCATTTTACTTTTCTTTTGATGACCAAATGTCATGGTTATTAACTGTCTAATTTATTGCAGTACGATATGTTAGTAACTATCCTCAATTGTTCCCTCAACAAATGGTTCTAGCTGACCTCAAGGCAATGAAACAGCAAACAATTCAATTTAAAAATTTCACATTACAGTTTCAACTCAATTCGTAAAACTTCAAGGATCAAGAAGGAATCAAAATCCATACCGCCTTTTGCAAATTCATGTTCAATATCTTGCTTGATGTGATGATNTAAACAATTCAATTTAAAAATTTCACATTACAGTTTCAACTCAATTTGTAAAACTTCAAGGATCAAGAAGGAATCAAAATCCATACCGCCTTTTGCAAATTCATGTTCAATATCTTGCTTGATGTGATGATTGAAATATAGCTTAAGAAAATGTTTCGAGTTATTTTCTGAACAGCAAGTAACATGCCAAATCCCTTCACCCCGCAGCCCAAGAATACTTAGTTACAAACAGAACCAAATAAAACTAAAGCAAATTAATTCAGATACAAAAAAAAGATAAATTTTACTCGTATCAATCAAGGACAGCACAAAAAATCTAAAGATGAAACACTATGCAGGNGATGCAAATTAATTCAGATACAAAAAAAAAAAAGATAAATTTTACTCGTATCAATCAAGGACAGCACAAAAAATCTAAAGATGAAACACTATGCAGGAAGCAATGGATAGAAAGTAGAAGGAAGAAGGGGTCCCTTGTACCTGGGCTTTGTTAAAGAAGACGGTGTTGCTGGTATGCATAAGTATCTCGGCGTCCCCTTCTTTAATAACGGTGTAGCCATTGAGCTCATCCCCATTGTCGCCCATGTTAGATTATTGTTGACAATATCCAAGAACAGAGGTCCAGAGTACGAGGAGGAGGAATCGAAGCAAAGCTTTCGTTTTGATTTTCTGCGTCGCCGAGGTTTCTCAAAACCCTAAGTTCTCCCGTATTTACTCGCCCCGCCACCGGCAGCAGTACTCGTTTTTTTCTGTTCTTTTTTTTTTCTTTTCTTTTTTTTTTTTGAAAAATNGCTTCACCCCGCAGCCCAAGAATACTTAGTTACAAACAGAACCAAATAAAACTGAAGCAAATTAATTCAGATACAAAAAAAAAGATAAATTTTACTCGTATCAATCAAGGACAGCACAAAAAATCTAAAGATGAAACACTATGCAGGAAGCAATGGATAGAAAGTAGAAGGAAGAAGGGGTCCCTTGTACCTGGGCTTTGTTAAAGAAGACGGTGTTGCTGGTATGCATAAGTATCTCGGCGTCCCCTTCTTTAATAACGGTGTAGCCATTGAGCTCATCCCCATTGTCGCCCATATTAGATTATTGTTGACAATATCCAAGAACAGAGGTCCAGAGTAGGAGGAGGACGAATCGAAGCAAAGCTTTCGTTTTGATTTTCTGCGTCCCCGAGGTTTCTCAAAACCCTAAGTTCTGCCGTATTTACTCGCCCCGGCACCGGCAGCAGTACTCGTTTTTTTCTGTTCTTTTTTTCTTTTCTTTTCTTTTTTTTTTTTTTTTGTTTTGAAAAATTTACACAAATGGCACTTTTCTTATGCATTTACGTATCTCCCACCTAAACATTGATTTTACCTCATAAACACCCTAATCGATGTATAAAAAAATGAAATGCACTATTTCTATATTTTCATACATAGAAAAAGGTGTTCATCATGTAAAAATCAAAGATTGGTGTGAGATAATTAAATGCATAAGAGCTTGGTATTATAATTAAATGCATACCAACTCAAACTATCTCAATTTTACATCTAACAGCTCAAAATTCAAATTTACTTTTATACCATCAAAATTCTACTAACAACTCTAAGTTTGTTTTTGGGTAGCTATAAATATTTGAAGAAATGTTGTGAAATTATTGTAGAAGAAACTGTTTTTTTCAAAAATATGGTGGTTTTTGCAACTCTTATTCAAAAGTTAGACAACAACTTTCTAGCAGTCACCGCATTTAGCTAAGTTTGATTGCATAACTCAGCTTTTAGCTGATGTTTTTTGAAAATATCATGCAAAATACAGTTTTGTCAAACACAAAAATGTGTGGACAATAACTATCTAGCAGCCACCCCACCGTCTTCACACCACCACCCTCAAACACACCACTAATATATCATTATGTAACATTTGTTTGTTATAATCATTGCTAAGGATTAGATACAGGTACAACTTCATTATTTTTACCCCCACGTGAGACCTCACATTTTCTTCCGTGCAGAGTTGTCCCCCAACTGATGCAGGTTTCTCGTTTCTTCGTGGACCTCCCACAAGCTCTCGCGTGTCTAATTGAATTTTTTCACAGAAAGCAGACATATGAAGTCCATGCTCAGGGTACTTATAGGTTCACTTGGTCAAACTAGGTCAACCAAATCATCATGGTTCAAAGTAAGTCAAGTTTGGATTCAAAGACTTTTAGAATGTGTGATAAGGCTTAATTTAAATTTTAAATTCTTAGCATTCAAAGTCTTAAAGGGTGACATATAAGTTCCTTATAACTTAAGGGAAGTGCTTAGTTTGCTTTATGATTCTTAATGATATAATTGTGGTCAGTTTAACTTCACATTGGTATGTTAAGGACTAGCTTGAGTTCATCTTAAATAGAAAAAGAGGGGTTGATTTACCATTGCATTTGGTTTAGTCATAGCCTTGTCCCAAGGAAAGTCTACTAAGGAACTTGAAAGAGCTCTTATACTATAACTAGATCCTATAAACTATGGATATGAAAGTTTATTAACCACATTGAAAATNTAGTTTAACTTCACATTGGTATGTTAAGGACTAGCTTGAGTTCATCTTAATCATAAAAAGAGGGGTTGATTTACCATTGCATTTGGTTTAGTCATAGCTTTGTCACTAGGAAAGTCTACTAAGGAATTTGAAAGAGCTCTTATACTATAACTAGATCCTATAAACTATGTATATGAAAGTTTATTAACCACATTGAAAATGATGCCAAATAAAAACTTTTTGGACTCGGAATAAAAATTACCATAATGATTTTATCCACTCTTGTGATTATATCATAATAAAGGGAGAAGTTTATTAAAGATGAGGATGTTATTTCTAGATAGTTTTCTTCAATTAACCATACTAATTTTTACTTGTAAAAAAAATAAATAACTAGAGGGAGGTAGGATTGTTGTGAATAACTTCATCTTACTATTTATATGGATGCCCCATTATAAGAATTATTTCATTTCTGATAATTTAAAAGTTTTCATAAATAATGCTTTATATGTTGAACATATTACTTGATGAGGGAGGTGTTATCAATTANTATAAATAACTAGAGGGAGGTAGGATTGCTGTGAATAACTTCATCTTACTATATATATGGATGCCCCATTATAAGAATTATTTCATTTCTGACAATTTAAAAGTTTTCATAAATAATGCTTTATATGTTGAACATATTACTTGATGAGGGAGGTGTTATCAATTATTTTTTGAAAATGAACATTATATATAATCCAATTAACCATTTGAATGAAATGATTTGTCATTTATTAGTTGTATAGAATCCCTCTATGCATTTTTAATAATATGAGGTTAAGTATTGATTAGATTGTGTGGGCGGTNCAAATGGCACTTTTCTTATGCATTTACTTATCTCCCACCTCAACATTAATTTTACCTCATAAACACCCTAATCGATGTATAAAAAAATGAAATGCACTATTTCTACATTTTCATACATAGAAAAAGGTGTTCTTCATGTAAAAATCAAAGATTGGTGTGAGATAATTAAATGCATAAGAGCTTGGTACTATATGTAAATTCCTCCTTTTTACATGCATACCAACTCAAACTATCTCAATGTTACATCTAACAGCTCAAAATTCAAATTTACTTTTATACCATTAAATATCTACTAACAACTCTAGGTTTGTTTTTTGGTAGCTATAAATATTTGAAGAAACGTTGTGAAGTTGTTGTAGAAGAAACTATTTTTCAAAATCTGGTGGTTATTGCAACTTTTTTTCAAAAGTTAGACAACAACTTTCTAGCAACCACCGCACTTAGTTAATTCTGATTGCATAACTCAGCTTTTAGCTGCAGTTTTTTGAAAATATCATGCAAAGTACAGTTTTGTCAAACACAAAAAATGTGTGGACAGTAACTTTCTAACAACCACCCCACCATCTTCACACCACTGCCCCCAAACACACCACTAATATATCATTATGTAACATTTGTTTGTTATAATCATTGTTAAGGATTAGATACAGGTACAACTTCATTATTTTTACCCCACGTGAGACCTCACATTTTCTTCCGTGCAGAGTTCTCCCCCAACTGATGCAAGTCTCTCGTTTCTTTATGGACCTCCCATGAGCTCTCGCGTGTCTGATTGAATTTTTTCACAAAAAGCAGACATGTGAAGTCCATGCTCAGGGTACTTATAGGTTCACTTGGTCAAACTAGGTCAACCAAATCATCATGGTTCAAAGTAAGTCAAGTTTGGATTCAAAGACTTTTAGAATGTGTGATAAGGCTTAATTTAAATTTTAAATTCTTAGCATTCAAAGTCTTAAAGGGTGACATATAAGTTCCTTATAAATTAAGGGAAGTGCTTAGTTTGCTTTATGATTCTTAATGATATAGTTGCGGTCAGGTTAACTTCACATTTGTATGTTAAGGACTAGCTTGAGTTCATCTTATACAGAAAAAGAGGGGTTGATTTACCATTGCATTTGGTTTAGTCAAAGCATTGTCACTAGGAAAGTCTACTAAGGAACTTGTGAAAGAGCTCTTATACTATAACTAGATCCTATAAACTATGGATATGAAAGTTTATTAACCACATTGAGAATGATGTCACATAAAAACTTTTTGGACTCGGAATAAAAATTACAATAATGATTTTATCCACTCTTGTGATTATATCATAATGAAGGGAGAAGTTTATTAAAGATGAGGATGTTATTTCTAGATAGTTTCCGTCAATTAACCATAATAATTTTTACTTGTAAAAAATATAAATAACTAGATGGAGGTAGGATTGCTATGAATAACTTCATCTTACTCTATATATGGATGCCCCATTATAAGAATTATAGCATTTCTGATAATTTAAAAGTTTTCATAAATAATGCTTTATATGTTGAACATATTACTTGACGAGGGAGGTGTTATCAATTATTTTTTGAAAATGAACATTATATATAATCCAATTAACCATTTGAATGAAAGGATTTGTCTTTTCTTAGTTGTTTAGAATCCCTCTATGCATTTTAAATAATATGAGGTTAAGTATTGATTAGATTGTGTGGGCGGTTATCATATCCCTCAAATTTTTATTTTGTATGAAATGGATTCATTAAGAATTTTTCACCATAAGTGAATATGTCCTTAAGATCTCATTAAAATTGTATGACACCTCCAAACTTTGTTTTGTTAATATCACTCTAAGTTTTCATAGTAGATTTTTAAGCTAATATCAAGTGCATGATATTGCCCCCTAACCAAAGCAAAGTGAATTTGATCCATTGAATGATGAAATTGGGCGGTTTCTTTTTCTTCTCTTTAATGCATTGTGATAGTGATATTATATAATTAACTCTTTATAAAAAACCTTATCTAACATTACATGCACATAAAGTCTTCCAATTTACTATGACTTTTTGCTATTAAATAAGAAAAGATGTTATACCTTTCTAAGCTTATGCTTTAATAAATTCTTAGAATAGCAACTATGGTTTTTGCTTTAGATTTTTGAATGTGTAGAAACTCTGTGTCTTTTGAAACTTATGCCTTCTAATATTTTTTTAGTGAGTGGACACCTTTCTTATTCATGCCCTTTTTTCTCTAAATGAATGACCTTCTTGGTATTTCCCCTTTACGGATTCCTCTTTCTAGGTTACCCTCACTTAGAAAAGTAAAGGAAAAAAAGGAAAAGCTGAAAGTGGAGAAAAATTAAGATGAAATAAAGAGTAGCTATGAATATATTTATATAAAAAATCCTTATAATATAAATTAGAGAATAGTAGTCCAAAAGAAAGTAGACCATATTCTACCTAAGAGAATACAAGAGAATGATCTTATAAAAAGACAATCATAACCAAACTAAAATAGTAAATAAACTTTATTTTATTTTGGAGTCAAATAGATCTTCCATGATGATCCATTCTGATGGTCAATTATATCCTAGTAGATACCAAAGAAAACTCATAATAAAAGAGGTTATACTTGCTTAAGATTGAATTTATAAAAATAAAAGGTCCCCAAAGTGATTTTTGTCATCTCAGGACAACAAAAACTTATATCGGTGGAGTGTCACTAGGCTATCGAGTAGCGAGTAAATCACTGTAACCCAATAAGTAACTCGAGTCTCAATGAGGAGGGCCCATAAGAGGACTGCAAGACTCAACCAATGAGTACAAAAAGGGCTCAAAGGGGGTAGCAAATTATAGAAATTAAAAGTCCTAAACAGATAAAAATAACATGATCGGGATTTTTTAATTCAATAATCCCAAGCAATAAAGACTTCAAGACTTCTTGGTCAGGAAGATAGTCACTCCAACCTGATCAAGAGTCTTCTATTAACAACCTGTGAGTTGCTTCTTCAAGAGTGGCTTAATAGCTCTAAAAGCAAAGAAAATAATATCAAAGGTTCCTATGACCCTAACTGAATTAAAAAGTTATAGTTGAACTTATACTTGCTAAAAGTTTAGTCAAAAGGTCTACAGAGTAGAAAGAAGGGTTGACAGTTTGGCTATAAAGCCAAATTGCCCTACAAAACACTCATAATCTTGTCTAGGTTGGAACTGCCTCTGACACCACAAACATGATAAACAAAACCATTTAGGTGTATAAAGCATGTGCTTTAGCAGTAATATTTGAAAATAAGAGTACTTTCCTTGGGACATCCAATATGAATTCAATTGTTTAAGACATCCTAAGTGTTGATCCCTTATTAATATGCAAGGGGGATAAGCTCATGCAGTTATGATCATTTTATATTTATCCTTAAAGCCATGTAAGAAAGTAAAGATAGAAAAAAAAATAGCTAATTTTATAAACTTAAAAGTTTTTATCTTTAGTCTTATTAAAGAAAATCTTTCAAAGTTAAAATTTTACACTAGAGCTTAATCATGATTGTACTAAAACAGACCATAAATAAATAAAGTGTTAAAGATAACACTCAATGATTAAATAAACACACTAAATAATCAATACGAAGACAAGCAACCATTGGTCAACTACAATCATAGAAAAGAAAATAGTAGTCAAGCATGCATGTATATGCATGATCCTAAATCTATATAATAAATAAAGGTAGATTTAAGGTACAATGCACGAGCAAAACAAACCCCTGACTCTTGCCACATACTTATGTACATCAAACACCATCATATCTTATTTTTTAATATACACTTTCTTAAGACTCTAAAAGTATGTAGAAAGGCACAAAAATACTAGTCCTAAAAAGAAAATATTAACGCATGTAATGTATAATGAAACAAGTCTAATAGAAGGAGTGTTAAACAACACATGCATAAAAAAAACATTATTTTAACTTATAAATTAAGCTTTATCTTATTAGATCTGGCTCCCTCTAAGAAGAACACCCTAAATATGATAGTGTAGAAGTCTCAAACTCGATAAATACATAAATATAGTATTTTTATACATATTTTTATATGTAATTTTTTAGATATTACACTTTAATGAAGGGTATTTGTGATTTTTTCTTTCAAGTACAATCAAAATGGATGGAAAAGGCTAAAAGGAATGAAAAAGGATCAAATTTAGAGCAAAAATGAAGAAAGATGCAAAAATGAACTAGGTCGCCTAAGCACCTTATCTCGAAAAATTATAGTTGTATAAAATTAATAAAGTTGACTCTGCTTTGCAGCGATGCAAAAAACTAGAATCGATATTTATAAATAAAAAATTAAAGCAATTTATGATGGGATTTTACGCAAGTATACATATTATTATCAAGTAATACAAATTTTTTTATTTAAGCCCTAAATATCGATCCCACAAGGAAGGTTTAAATTTGAAATTGTAATTTAAACTAGGGAATTCACAACAATAAAGAAATTCAACTACACTAATTGCAAATGTTTAAGGTGCTATCATAACTAACTTATCAACTACTAGTAAGACTGTAAAGTAAAGTTAAACTATAACTACCACACCATGTTTCTGTGATGAGGCTATCAAATATGACAAAAGATATTTTCTACTAAAATAAGTTTTTGGTTAAATGAGAGAGATAAATTGTTTGAGTTTGTATCGTGCCAAATAAGAGCAATTTTAACTCTCTACCCATACTCAAGTGTTATAGAGAATTGTTGGCTAATCTTAGGTTTAGTCTCTACATCTGTGGTTAGGCTAGAAGGATACTGGCTCTCGCTCCAGAGCTCCCACTTCCCTTCCCTTGAAAGCTAATTCTCGCTTTAGTTCTTAAACACTAAGAACAAATTGGGGATTTTAGTTTGTCACCATAAAATCTCCCATTCTTCGCCAATAATATATATTTCCCTATTTATTTGCACCTAATTCCATGAACAAAACTCTCCTTCATGAAATCGAATGTGATTCTCACTTTGTTATAAAATTCATACTTCATTTATCGGATAGTATGGTTCACAACAAATGTTAACATTTCAATTGGCCAAATTGAAAAGTAAATTAAGAACTGAGTGAAAAATCATCACAATTTAGTTTATATTTTAAAATTTGTACATCCAAATTATTTTTTCATTTTACCAAATCTTAGAGTAGGGAGAAAGACAAAGAAAACTACTCAGACATCATGATAAAGATACAACAAAATACGAATTTCAAAAATAAAAGAAAGTTTATACAATAATAATATAAAAAAACCACTTTTCTGTAACTCTTTCTCAAAGCAAATCCTTTGTAGCCTCTCTTAGATTCTTTCTCTCTTTACAAGACTCTTGATTTTCTCTTTAAAGATATATAGAAGAAGAAATCTCTCACTTCTCTTCCTCTCTTAACAACTCTTAGGAGAAAATCACACTTAGACTCACCGCACTAAACAATAGAAAATTAAAGTAAACTCAATCATACATTAGCCCCCCCTTTTTCTGATCAATTTTCACTCTAAATAAATCATAATGTCAGTTTTCCAAGAGGTGTGTTCAATAACTCTTCAAAAAGTGTCCAAATTCATTGAACCTTCTAGAATTTTTCCCAGCACTGACATTAGCGCCGTCGGCGCTAGTGGCCCAAATTAAATATTTTGCTCTCTGTCAAATGGCGTCATCAGTGCTCACAATGTTTTGGACTCTTGGTTCATGCTGGCGCTTTCGGCGTCCTTACTGGCGCTGAGTATTTTTTCCAAAACGTCATTTTGACTCCAAATTCCATCCTTTGCTTCAAGTGCTAAAAATCATCAACCGACAATAAAACTTGAAAAATACCTTCCTTTAAATTGCAATATCACCAAAAATTAGTATAAAATATAGGTCTAAAAATGCATATATTTTTGGTGCATCAAAATCCCCCAAACTTAAATTTTGTCCTCAAATAACTCTTTTATTACATAAAATATGACTTATAAAAAAGAATTTAACTTCTAGATTTTCGTATTTTGGTATACTAAATATTATAACATCACTTAAGAAAAATTTAAAATAACTCAAGTTAATACTAAAGGTATTAGAATATCTAATAGTCAAGTTTAAGATTTTTGATTTTCTATTCTTTTCAAGGAAAATTGTAAATTTTTATATTAAACCCACTTAGAATATCCATATGAAAAAGAACTTCATGAAAAATCTATTAGTAAATATGCTAATACTTAAATATAAGTTTAAAAAATGTAGTCAAGCCTTCTGCCTTAAGTTGATTTAAGTGAAACCAATTTTTGCATAGGCATCTTATAAAGCTTCTCCTCTATCATCCATCCTTCGGAAAGTTACAGACACCCTACGACGTCGTACCTCTGGAATGCAATGTTTAGCGATGTCTGGTCTGTTTCCTTTAAGAACCAGCATTGAACTCATGGGTAGCAGAATTTCCACAAATCCTTTGAACTCTCAGGGGCCAACGACATCTATTTCTTTTCCAAATAAAATGTTGTTTTTGCTCATGAAATAGACCATGCAGAAAGGTCTCACAAAGTTGTTATGGTCAATATGCAGGGGTATGCAGTCACCTTCATCATATATATTTATGATATAGCTGTTGGGAATACAGTTGGCTGGAAGTATGCTCCATCAGACCTTTCTCTTAATCATCCATTTTATCATGGGAGGTAGTGGGTCCACTCGATCATGTCTTAAAATCCCCGAGGGATTTCCTTGTCTGTCTTTGGTGAAGTTGTAATAGCAGCCATATTGTATGGTGATTCTATCATTTCCACCCATTCATTTCTGTAGCTCAGAATGCAGTCGAGAATACTTATTTCATCGCTTTTGGAGAAGACCTAGGTGTATAGCTCCAAGCTTTCTAGTCTGCTGATGAATCTCCCTTGAACTTCTTCATAAAATTCAAACTCCCTTTTGTTTACTTTACTCATTTTGTAGTATTTTGCAGTGCTGACGATTGGCAGCTGTCAAGGGTACTCCCTCATTTCAATGTCAACAGGAATCCAAGCCAGTGTTGTCTCTGCCTCCAACGGAATATATGACTATGTATCCAATGAGATTCGGCTCTGTATCCATTGGGATATATGGTTCCCCCATCTGGTGATCAGCGGTCTGAAATCCATCATCAATTGACGTGTACTCCTCCAAAGTACTGTAGCGCTTGGAGGATGGTGTAGTCCTGACACTCCATAAATGCCCCTGTAGCTGATGTACATGTAGGTATCTCAAGGTTGCATGTGAGGCAACCCGTACAAAGAACATTTGAAACTCGTGGTATCTCCGACTTTGTAGCAAATTCAAACTCATCATCTGTAGCAGGTAGGCTAGAAGATGTTTCTTTCATGCCTGGATCATAGATATTCCCCTCAGAGATAGGGGTGAGCATGTTTTCCTCCTCCTTCTGACATCTTCGTTCTTCACGTAAGAAAGCCCTATGTTTTTTGTGGTTGGCGTTTCTGCGCTGAGTTCTCCGCAGAGGTGCATCTAGTGGTCTTTCATCATTGGCAGTGACCAGGCCCCCTATTGGTGTGGCTATCATAGACGGCAAACAGCTAGTCCCTTCCATCGGATCTTGTTGTAATATCACATTTTTTCCATTTATTGAGGAATTTTCTTTGGTGCTTAACATTAGTAGTGATGGTAGCCCTTCTTTTTCCTGATAGCTAACCACATCCATCAAGTTATGTTGTAGCTATCATAGATGGCTAACCACATCCATAGTCAATGCCGACTTGACTGATGTCCATGTCGAAGTCTATGGTGCCACCCTGCGGTGCCCTTTCCTCGTTAAGTGCGAGGTTCCAGCCATCTTTGAAAGCAAATATCAGCCTCTGGCCAGACATTTTTTCTCTGCAGATGATAGGAAAAACATCAATGAGATGAAATTTAGCAAGAACAAGAACAAAACAAAGTATTTATTAAAGAAAATTTTAGTTTACATTGGTGAGAAAATTGTTCATTTATGTATGTATTTTATTTAATTTAGTATAATATCAACTTTAAAGATAAAAAAGAGAAAAACTAAAGTATGTAATTTCAAAGAAAATTTTCATTATATTGAGGTTAACTTTATTTCAAAATTTGGATACGGTCACAAACGTTTGGCCAAATAAATAATCATAAGACAATCAAAATTTCAAAATTTCATTTCAAGCAATTTTAAGTTGCATGGTATGTCTTCAGGTATCGCCCATTAATTGGCATCATGGGTCTTTCACCCCGGAAATCTACGAGCTGGTAGGCACCTCCTGTGTAGACCTTTTCCACGACAAATGGTTCCTCCCAAGTTGGCTTGAATTTTCCACCTATCTTGCGGCGTGCAAAAATAGACCTTTTGAGCACGAGTTCAAGGTCACCAACTGTGAATGTCTTTGGGTGGACCAATTTGCCATGAGTTTGTACCATCTTTGCTTAATAAATCTCCAAGTATTATTGTGCTTCTAGCCATTTTCCTTCGAGACTTTCTAATTCCTCAAGTCTAAGTTTTGCACTTTCTTCTATTGTCAATTGATTAGCGACAGTAACTCTGAGAGATGGCGTTTGAACTTCTAACGGTAGTACGACCTCAGACCCGTACACGAGCATGTAGGGTGTGCACTAAGTGGGAGTCTTGAATTTCGTTCGGTAGGCCTATAAGGCTTCTAGCTATTTGTTATGCCAATTTCTTATATTTTTGTCTATTGTCTTCTTCAAAATCTATACCAGTGTCTTGTTGAAGGCCACAGCCAGGCCATTTAGTAAATTGTAGAGTATCTCTAGTCTATCCCGTACTATTTGACAAAATTGTTGATTTTGGTACTTTTGAAGGTTGTTCCATTATTGGAGATTATTCTCCACGGAACTCCAAAATGATAGATGACTTGACTTTTGAAGAATTGAAGGACGTGTTGTTCCGTAACCTCTCGTAACGGCACTGCCTCTGCCCATTTGGAAAAGTAATCCGTAGCAACAAGTATAAATTTGTGTCCTTTGGAAGACAGAGGGTCTATCAGACCTATTATGTTGGTGCCCCAACACTCGAATGACCATGAGGTAATGGTTGGGTGTAGCACATTCGGGGGTTGGTGCAAGACCACCCCATGCACTTGGCACTAGTCGGACATCATTGCCAGCTAATAATATCAGAGTTGCTTGATCTTCATTTTCATCTTTGACCCAGACTAGTGAGTTCCACACAATCCGGTGTGTACTTCTTTGAAAATATTCTGTGCTTCTGTTTTGCTTAGACATCGTAGCCACATATGATCAAATGATCTTCTATAGAGGACATCACCCACTAAGGCGTATGACATAGCCCTTCTTGTGATGTAATGTGCTGCTGACTTGTCTTCTGACAGCTTTCCAGTTTGTAAATATTCTATTAATAGCTTGCACCAATCTTGATTGATATCAACAACCACAATCATCATTTCTTTTTATTTTCTAAGATTGTGTAGATTGTTGAGGTCGACTTGAGACAAAACCTCTCCCTTGTACTGTGACATCAATGGAATCCTCTAGGGGACATGCCAATTCTTTTTGCAAGCTTTGCCAGAGCATCAGCATGAGCATTATCTCCCCTAAAAATCTGGTAGAAAGTTAAATTAGGAATTTGCTCGAGCAACTTCATTGCGTATTGATGGTACTCTTCTAATCTCGACTTAAAAATCTTGTACTGTCCGACAACTTGCTGGGTGATGAGTTGAGAGTCACCATAGATGGCAATATATATTATGTGTTGTCGGCGTTATTTTGGGTTGGTTTGTGGGGTTGCCCGTAAGAAGTTGTCGGTCACCAGAATTGAAATCCTGTCGCCCGCTTCGGAAGGACGTTGAAGTATGAAATCAAACTGAGTTTAAAATGAAAGAGCATTGCACCTCAAATCCTGTATCTATCCCGAAGGATAAACATAAGAATTGAGGATGAGGCTCGTTCAAATAAACTAAGGAAAGTATGACGTCCGCTTGGTCTGTAAAACCTTTGTATTTGTCGATAAGTTCCACTATTTAATATAAAGGATTAAATAAGGTTTATATTAAGCTGGGTTCGGACATGCTTCCTATAAGGGCAAGCCCCTATAGTTAATTACATCTTAAATGACCAAAGCCACCTAAGAAAACTCTCGATAAAAATCAAGAAATATTATCTTCAAGGAATTTCAAAGGGTAGGACTCTTCAACAAAATCGGACATAGAGGTGTGCAAGGGGATTGGTTCAATTTTGGAACAATTTTTTATTGTAGAATCCAAAGGAAGAAGGACTAGGGGATGTCATGGATCCAGAGGAGAACCCTCAGTGACTTCCCAGGCTATCCTAATGTTTGGCTTCAGTTTTGAGGAGAAATATTTAGGTGTTTCATCC
>JXCR01076235.1:111309-170802 GCA_002079205.1 Phalaenopsis hybrid cultivar
AACAAGTTCTCCTATTTAATATGAAGGATTAAATAGGGTTTATATTAAGCTGGGTTCGGACATNAGAATTTCTATTGGTGAGGGTGCCTTTTCTAGTTTTCTAGGAATAGTCAACACAAAAATTCTTATGGCTAGACCCTAGGCTACTAAATAGGAAAAACTAAACCTCAACCAAAATTGAGGTCAACATGTGCTTCGAGATTGCCAACTCAAACCTGGTAATTAAGGCTTCATATTCTGGTTCGTTATTGGTGCACGACCCTGTCAGGTGGTATTAGAACCACAACATACCCTTATCTGGTGTGATAAAAATCAAACCAACCCCAACTTTGCTTGGCATAACTGTATTTGATCCTTTGTATTTTCTGGCTGATGAAGCTCCATCGAAGTACATCTCCCAGCATTATGCACCGGAGAAATCCATCTATAATACTTGTTCATTTGGTAACTTATCATTAAGAGGGGACCCACTTGGAATTGGGTGTGTAGTGAGGAAGTTTGCTAAAATTTGTCCCTTGATAGAACAAAGGGAACAAAAGTTATATCAAATTGCAATAAAATCATTGACCATCTTGCTAGACGCCCGAAAAGTGTTGGTCGGGTCATCAAATATTGCAACGCATTAACTTTTGAAATTTGGATAATCTTATGAGAAAGCATGTATTTATCTAAGCTTTTGGGTGGTGAAAATTAATGCTAGAGAATGCTTCTCAATAGGTGGATACCTTACTTTTATTGGCATTAGATAACGACCCAAGTAGTAGAGTGCGTTTTCCTTACCCTCGTCATTGACTTGGGCTAAAAGGGCTTCGAGAGAGTCATCTAAGGCTGCAGTATAAAGTATTAAAGGTTTCCTTGGGATAGGGGCTGCCAAAATAGGAGGTGTCATTAAATATTGTTTAACATCCTCAAGACATTTCTCTTCCTAAACAAATTTGGCGTCCTTTTTAATTAATGTCGAGAAGGGCTGACACCTACCTGAGAGATTAGAAATGAAGCGTCTCAGATATGCCAAGTTCCCTTGGAATGAATGTAGTTGTTTCAAGATTTTGGGAGGAGGCATCTCCAAGATAGCTTTAATCTTATTCGGGTTGATCTTGATTCCCTGATGACGAACAATGAATCCTAGAAATTTTCTAGAGGTAATGCCAAAGGAGCACTTTAAGTGATTCAATTTAAGGTCATATCATTGTAACCATTCGAACACGATCCTCAAATCGTACAAATGGTCTTTTTTTGTTTACTTTTGATGACAAAATCATCCACGTAGCATTCCACCAGGTTATGAATGAGGTCATCAAAAATTTTTGTAATGGCAAGTTGGTATGTCACTCGGGCATTTTTCAACTCAAATGACATCATTGTGTAGCAGAAAATCCCGATAGGTGTTCTGAAGGCTGTATGTGTTGCATCCTCATGAGCCATCTTGATTTGGTTGTACCCCGACGATTCGTCTATGAAGGAGAAAATTTCATGTGTCGAAGCAATATCCACCATCATTTCTGGTATTGGCAGTAGAAATTCATCCTTTGGACATGCTTTGTTCAAATCTCTGAAGTAGACACAAATGCTTATTTGTCCATTTTTCTTCTTAACTGGTACAATGTTAGCTAACAATGTGGGGTATTGATCTTCTCTAAAAAAAATTAGCGTCTATTATTTTCTTCACCTCAAAAATGACTTGCTGCTCTATTTCGAGGCACATTCTTCTTGGAGCTTGTTTTGTTGGGGTTATATCTTTGTCTACCCCGAGTTTGTGAATTGCGACTTCTGCTGACAACCCTGACATTTCATCGTAACTCCATGCAAAACAATCTTTGAAATCTTTTAACAGTTTAATCAACTATATAGATTCTTCATCATTGAGTAGAGAACTTATAAATGTAGGTCGGGGTTGCTCTTCCGTCCCGAGGTTAATTTCCTTCAATTCATCGACAGTTGATTTGCTTTCTTCCTCAAATTTTGGCAGAGCATCTTCTATTAGATGATCAATAGAGTAATCCTCCACATCGAGGCAATCCTCTCACGATCCATTAGTAACAACCATGCAAAATTTTGAATCATCAACTAGTTCTATTGTACCAAATCCGAGACCCTCTTTCGAGTTGGGAGTTCATCTTTAACATCCCATAATTTTTCAAAAAGTTGTAATTTATCTTTTTGGCATTTTTTTTGGCAAATGTCCTTGTTAAATTAACCATTTTACATAAGGAAAAAAGTAATCAAAAAGCAATTTCATTAATTCATTAGGATCATCATCCAAATTTACATGAATTTCAAAACTAGTAGAAGTAGAAGCACGATAAAACTTGATTGGCTTTGAACTAGCACTATAGACTTCCTCGACCTCTAAACTCTCGACCTTTTAAGGGAGAATCAAAGTAAGGGTCATGGTGTTCACATAGTGGTTTATCTGATCATACATTGTTTCATATTCACTTTTCTCTGTATCTTCTAAGGATGAACTAGCGCTATAGACTTCCTCGACCTCTAAACTCTCGACCTTTTGAGGGAGAATCGAAGTAAGGGTCATGGTGTTCACATAGTGGTTTATCCGATCATACATTGTTTCATATTCACTTTTCTCTGTATCTTCTAAGGATATCTTGTACTGAGGTTTCTTCTTTTTTGTCATCATTATTTCATCTTCAGAATTTTCTTCATCATTAATGTAGATGGTTGGCCTAGTATGTTCAATAATAAAATTGGTTCTTACTCGTCCACATCCCTGACCTTGACCTCGGATGCGTGATCTAAAAGAACTCTTACCAATTTGTTGTAAAAGGGTGGTGGAAGATCGCTAAAGAGGATTTGAATGGCCTCACTATTGTAATTCTTTGAATCTTCAATTGTATTAGTCACAATTTCACGAGAGAAGATGATTTTCTTTGGAGGCGCGTAGTATGCGACATCTTCATGAATGCCAACTTCAAAAATTGAAAATGGTTGTAAATCTCCCATGATGCAATGTTCTTGTCCTTCCTTATAGTACTTAATGTATTGGTGTAGAGACAAAAAAACCATGTTGTGTTCATGAATCCATGATCAACCCATGAGAGTGTTAAAATAGGTCTCAGCATCGATGATATGGAACTTAGCGGTTGTTAATAGTTCTCCAACCTTCATAAGCAATGTAATTGATCTAAGAGCTCTCTCCCTTTTGGTTAAATACTTTTAACATCATTTTATCGGCTGTAATCTCCTGAGCTTCAATGTCCAAATATGCTAATGTCTGTAGGCACATCAAGTTAAGGGATACTCCAGGATCTACCAAGATTCTGGACAACACAAATTTGCCGATGTTAATGGAAATAAAGAGTGGACGATTATGATCGGTGGTCCGAGCAGCAAGTCTTCATCTATTAAAGTTATGTCAGACTGTTCTTTCAACGAGCAAACTTCATCCGAGGAAATGTTGGCCAACTGGGACAAGCAAATCTCTAGGTCAAGCAAAGCTGGAACCAGAGACTCTCTCATCTCCTTTAATAGAATTAGAGCATTGTAGATTCTTAATCTGGCTGGCAACTTCCTTAGATGAGCTAGCACATTGTAATCTACTTTATATGATCCTCCAATTTTCTCTTGATTATGTGTTTCTTCTGCTGGCAGAGGTGGAAGTAGCTCTTCTCGAGTTACTATTTGCTTTCCTTTATCCACTGGAGTTGTTTTAGGGGGTAACACTCTCCCGCTCCATAAGTTCAATTATATAATTTCCTCTTCTTGAGATATCATTGTCGAATATTTCTGTGTTTCTTCTTTGTTGAAAGGATCTAAGTTAATGGTGAGTGGTGCGTCGTAGCGCTCGAGGATTGGTTCTTGACTTCCGACGCTGTTGTATTTAGTATCGTTGATGTCCTCTTCGGTTTTGTTAGCGAGTTCATCGGACTCGAGTACAATTTGAGGATCATTTTGGAAATCGAGATCAAAGCAAGATTGTTCAAAATCAGTTACGTTATCACCAGAAATAATTAAAACGTAGCCGAAATCATAATCATTATATTTATAAGACCTTGGAGGGGTAAAAAGATAATCATACAAGGTCAGGGGTTCGAGGATTTTCTTTCCCGAATCTGAGACAACTAATCTAGTAGAGGAAACCCCTATCCTACCCTTTGTGCTATCAATCTTTGTGGTGGTATTCTTCTTCTTCTTTATCTTTGACAATGACAGATATTTTGGCGAAATCTTCATCTCGGGCTTGGTAGAATGAAAACTTTAAAAGGAGGCTTATTTTAAAGCATTCTGAATTTAGTTTAAGACCCCCTTGAGCTTGTTCCAAGTTGTACGCCATCCATCTTTTCCAGTATATGGGTCACTCAGAGAGATTGGCTAAGCCAAAATCATATTTAAGGAACCTTTTTCAAGTTCTTTCAAATATTCTTTCGAGATCGTTATATTCCCTTCTTTAAGATTTTTCTCAAGCCAATCCTTGAAGAAAAAACATTTCTCTATAGTGTGTCCAAGCAATCTGTGATATGGAAAATAATTTGGTTAATCTTTCTTGTCAACCTCTTCGGGTTTCTTAGGATATGGTAATTTGAACTTAAGCTTCTTCATCAGACTTCTGAACATCTTGGGTACAGTTTCATCTTTGAAGGAATACACCACTTTCTATTGTTTTGCCAAAGGTACTCTCTTATTCTCTGCTGGGTATGATCCTCCTTGAGGCGGTCGCTGGCTAGACTAGCCGTATTGTTGTGTCTATTTTTGAGCATGTTGTGGATTTTCTGCATGTATCTTGATTGGTTATTTTTCTTTAATGAGAGTTGTCACTGTTCCTGACTTCTTTTCGAATACTCTGGTTGCCTTGGATTTCACATGAGAATCCATATGTTTGATTTCTTCTTGAAGACTATTGGCTTTGCTGATTAGCTTCTCGAAGGATTTAATGGCGAGTCCCTTGAGCATGAAAGCTATTGGCCCATGAATGCTCTTGAGTAAGATCTCAATCGTGTGATGTTTCTGCAGATGAAGTTCACATTTCATGCTAAGGTTTCTCCATCTCAAAATATAGTCCACTAAAGTCTCATTGGGTTTCTACTTTTCCATTATGAGATCTCCAATAGAGACATGATGTTGCGCTCTGGCAAATCTTTTCACGAATAATTGTTCTAGCTCGACGAATGACTTAACTAATCTGTTGGGTAATTCGACATACCAGTAAAAAATGATCCCTGACAGGTTGCTGACAAACTGAATGAAAAGCAAGGCTTCGTTACATCTAGTATTACCATAACTGGCTCTAAAATGTGCTATGTGCTGTCTGGGATTTCCAATCCCATCGAATATCTTAAAGTTTGGTGACACAAAACCCTTAAGGTAAGGTACAACATCGGACTCCTCCGGGTAAAGTCTAACCTTTAAAACCAATGCACCACCCTTGGATTGGGCTAAAGCCTCCCGAACTTGCTCGACCATTTTCTTAAACTTCTTCTCTGGCATTGCGCTTGATGGAGAATCCTTCTTTTGTTGATTTTCTCTATTTGCTAAGGCAACTTCCCTCCTTTCAGCTGTGATATGTATAATCTCCGGTTGGTTGATTTCTGGATAGGCTAACTGTGGGGGTTGAGACTGTCCCTGAACTGTGGCAATGGCGGTCATGACAGCGGCCATTTCTTCCATTATTTTCTCCATTTAGCTTTTTGCTCGTCCCTTATGAAGACAACCCTATGCAGCTTATCTACGACGTTCTCTTTGAGGAGAGGTTAAGCCTCACACACAGATGCAACAACTCTGGTCTCAATGACATGGATATCCATGAAATCTTCCTCAAGATAATCGTTAAAGTCAAAAATATTCATCATCATCATCAATGAAGACTCTATGTTCCCGGGCTAATTCAGAAATCCCGATCCTGAGCTTTTTCGACCTTTTCTTCAATTATTGATTCTTAGATTATTTTAAGGTCCGGAGGACCCTGTTGGACCTCCTCTACTTGCTCCTCCATCTCGCTAACAATTGTTACAACAATATCAGATACTTCAGACCCTTGCTTCGTTCCATGATCTTACTCTGCGGGCTTACTGGACTGTATCGGTACAACAACCTTAGGTATCCATACCCTTTTCTTTGATGGTGATGTCTTGAGACAGAGTGTCTTAGCAGAAACATCAGCATATCTAAGAGATGTATGCTCCCAATGGTGTAAACCAGATACGGTACTGGGCAATCTCTTTGTCTTATACTTTAGGACTTTAGAAACATCTTTATAGTGGGTGATTGGTAGAATTCTTGGACCCAGACATGACTTGACTGGTCGACGGCCTGCCAGAATAGCAACGGTGTAATCAGTAGTACAATGGCGGTATCAACTCTACTCCCCAAACGGAACCAAACAGGAATGTGAGTAGGCAAAGCTTCAGTTGATTTTTGAGATCGTCTGACAGTTCCGACATCCCTTAGAATTTATTTCTTCATGCGAGGAGATACTGCACGTCTCACTCATTTGAGTAACTTGCTAACTGAACAACCTTTTTAGCAGTTAGTTTTTGAACAACTGAACTGACTCGTGTGATAAGAGTAGGCTTCTTCCTCTCCTCACCATGTCCATGAAGTGACAGTAAAGTAGTGACAATCTTTTGGATACATTCGTACCCGTTGGTATCCATTAAGGGATGAAACCTACTCCCATGTAGAAGTGGATAAGTTTCTGAAAACGCTGACTCATCCTGGTGAGGATTTTCATCAACAGATACTTCATAATAAATTTGGGCTTTAGTAGCCCTCTGAGCCTTCCGGCTGCGGTTTCTCCTTCAGGTTTGGATTAACGGTGTAGTCCTCAAACTTGATCTGATTTTAAATAGTGATGGCTGGACAACTAACCCCTTAGTTGGGTCTTCAATGATCATAACTTTTTTTCCCTTAGCAGCAGTGGGAACAACAGGCTTGGTAGGTGTCATGGTGGCACTATTCTTGATCTTCATGTAAGAAGGGAAGTCTTGAGGGTAGCTCAGGCTAAACTCAACAAACAATTCCTGAATTTCTGGAGTGGCAGCCTTCATCACGACGAACGGGATTTTCCCGAGGATGACCTCAAGATCTTCAAATCTTGCTCCAAACTTGATGGTGGGAGCGACACTATGGGCGTTGCGGCTGATCGACAGGTTGCAGGAAAAAGTTAGCATTGGAAACACCATTACAAAAACTTTAAATAAGAAAGCTCTGGGATTAGCTATTTGGCCAACACCTCATAATCTTAGTGCAAGCACTAAAAATTAACAGAGGCCAATCTGTAGACTGGGTAAGTCCTTATTTAATTTTAGTGGTTTTAAAATTTTAGTAAAAAGAGTTTGAATGTAGAAAGATTTAATCAATACAAGGAAAATTTAAAGAGCACACGCATCATGACACAATTTGATTTAATTTGCAAAACAACAAATCAAACCTGAAAGGGAAAAAGTGAAGTTCAGGTCCCAGTACGGGACCAACTTAAAAATGCACAGTGCCCAGGTGGAATTAGTCCACCAACATACTTATTGGGGTTTCAACCCCACATGAAGATTAAAAAGTCTTTAATGGCCCCCATGAACCCCTCTTTTCGAAGGTTATTGAACAGGCAGTCCTAAAGTCCAAAGAGTTGGCCGTACTTTCCCAAGATCGAAATGAGTAAAGCATGCCAAAGAAGAAGGGTAATTTGGTTAATGAGGGATATGAACACATTACTGATGTATGAAGATAAAATTTCTTGATTAGAATAGAGAGAAAAGCTAGTCCCAACAAAGTCGCGAGAAGTTGTCGACACTATTTTTGGTAAAGGAGTTGTCCGTTAGAAGCTGTCAGCCACCGGAATCGAAATCTCATCACCCTCTTCAAAAAGACGTTTAATTTACATATATATATATATATANGTTGTGGCATTATCACAATAAATTTTCAGTTGCTTAACAATATTGTTTGCTACTCGTCCCAAAATAAAATTTGTAAGCTATAATCAATAATAGTAGCCTCAAAACAAGCCACAAACCCTGTTTCCGTGGTGAATGAAGTAATAGCAGATTGTTTTACACTCTTCTAAGAGATTGCCTCTCCAGCTAAAAAAAAAATAGCTTAATCTAGATTTTTTTAGTATCCATACAACATGAAAATTTGAATCTGAATATCCACCTCAAAGTGATCAAATCTCATATAAGTGGGCATATATTCTTTAGGTTATTGTAGATATGTTAGAAATTTCTTAACAATTTTCCATGATCAATTTTTGGATTGCTTTGATATCTAACATTTCAATAGCAAAACCCATATCTGGCCTGATACAAGTATAAGCATACATCAAGCTCCTAACAATAGACACATAAAGAATTTGTTTCATTTCTTTGCATTCCAATTCATTCTTTGGACATTGCATAAAGCTTAATTTATCTCTTTTTAATGCTTGATGAGCAATTTTTCATCTTAAATCTCTCTAAAATTTTATTAATATGTCTTTTGAGAAAACCCTAACAATCGTTCTAATCTGTGACAGAATATTTCAATCCCTATCTTTCATTTCAATTTTTTTTTATAAAAGTTTCTTGTTATCAAATAATAAACTAAGATCATTAGTAGCAAACAAGATATCATCAATTTACAGAATTAGAAATATAACTTATTCCCACTAACCTTTAAATATATACACTCGACAATATGTATTTTCTTTTAAGCCAAAAAAAAATTGTATCATTGAGCCTAAGATATCAATGTTGAGAAAATTGTATAAGTCAGCACATATAATTATTAAGTTTACACACCATGTGTTCCTTTCCTTCAACTAAAAAACACTCAGATTGATCCATATAATCTTTTTCCTCCAAGTCACATTTAAAAAATAAATTTTGCATCCATTTGATGTAGCTCTAAATTATAATAAACTACTAATATCATAAAACTATTATTGAATCCTTTTTTAAGACCAGAAAAAACCTATTTATAATCAAAATCATATTTTTAAGTAAACATATGTCAACAAGTCTGGCTTTATAACTGTTGGAATTGTCATTTAAGTCATGTTTGATCTTAAAGACCTACGCAACTTATTGAACATTCAAACAATTCAACAAATTCCCAAACTTTATCGTGACACATTGATTTCAAATCTTCATTCACAGTGTCTAACCGCTTAGCATAATTATACTTTCAATGGCTTGTACAAATGAAATTGAATATTTATTATATCCTAAGTTGAATTTCAACTCTTGTAGATAAACCATATAAACATTTAAAATATCAAATGTTCATGCTCGTTGAGAACATCTTAAAGCTACTTCTTGTGGTTCATCAATCAAAGGTTCATTAGTGATAATTTCATTATGAGAAGTTTGATCATGCATTTGTTCTTATAAGTTATCAAACTATTCAACTATAGTAGTTCAACAATAATAGAAATAAACTTAGAAGTAATTAGTAAAGGAATTTTCACACCAACTTCTTAATTTCCATATTATGTGGTTTTGCACTCCCACTTAATTCACCATTTTCAATGAATCTAGTATTTCTAGTTTTTGTATTATGTCTAGGATAATAAAATCTATACAAAATATATTTTTTTGGATAAGAATAAAAAATCACTAATTATTCTTGAATCGAGTTCTCTTTATATGGATTATAAATTCTTACTTCCTCTAGGCAATCCCAAATATGAAAGTATCTTAAACTAAATTTCTTTCATGTTCACAGTTTAAAATCATTGGAACTATCTTATTAGGAACCTTGTCTAACAAATGCATAACAACTTTTAAAGCATGCATTCACAATGATAAGAATAAATAAACATAACTCAACTTACTCCTAGCTTATTAACTAAGGTACGATTGCACCATTTTGCAATACAACTTTATTGCAGTGTGTCTAGCATTGTGTATTTAGCACATATGTCATACTTTCTAAGAATTAAGCAAAAAGATGAAAGCATTTTCTAATATCATCAAACCTTACAAAATTTTCATCACATCTATCAAATCTTTTTTTTTTCTCTAATTATTTTTCAACCTCATTACCAAATACCTCTAAGGCCTCTACTGATTGCAATTTTTCATAATATAAATAGACAACTATAACATTGAAAATTATCAATAAAGGTATTTAAATATTTTTTTTCCACCAAAAAAGTGGAACATCAAAAGGCCCACTTATACTAATGTGTATAATTTTCAAAAGTAGTGTGTTTCTTATGGTGGTGCTTTGTATGTTTTTCCTTTACACCACATATATCAAGATCAGTGAAACCTAAATTTGAAAGAATTTTAGTTTTTACTATTCTTTGTATTCTTTATTTACATATATGACCGAAATATTTATATCATAAATAAGCAGATCTTTCATTTATTAAATCAAGTTTTATTCCAATATTATGATGCAAAGTCAAAATCTCAACAAATAAACTATTAGGCCACATTTGAGAGAATTTTCTCTCTTTGTTGTGGTATGGAGAAAGCTGAGAAAACAGCATCCTCTCATTTGAATGCGAGACGCGGCGGCGGTTTCTTCCACCACGACGTTAATATGTCATCATTCCAAAACGTGAGTGCCCTCCTCCAATCGCGAACGTCATGCTTAAAGGAGCTTCGCGGACGGCGAAGCTCCTCCAAACAAGGCATTAAGCTTTAATTTATAAAAATCATCATAAAGAAAAACAAAAGCAAAAAGATGATTTTACTAAAATAAACTAAACAATCATTTCCAAATTTAAAATAATATTCAGTGGTATCAAGTCTAAATAAAGAAAATAAATTTTTAAAAATAAAAAGAACATAAGAATTTTGAAAAAAATCTAAATGATTTTTAGTATCTAGAAGGAAGCAATACATTTCAATGACTTCAACTAGAGCTTTGACCCAATTTCTAATAAAAACATATGTTTTGTTTAGCTCGATGATTTGGGTAGTAAAGAATCCCTACATCACATTTAAAAAATGAATGTATAACTAGAATCAGCCAAATATTAAAAGGAATTTTGGTCAAATTTGATTAGAAACATACAGAAGCGCTAACTTATCATTTTCTCAAACTAAGCTTTAAGTTTTTCGCAATTCTTTTTATAGTGTCCATATTTGTGACATAAATAGCATATATCATCATTTTGTCTCTTCTTTTGGATTTGAACAAATGATACATTAGCTTTTAAGTTTCCTTTACTCGCCTTCATATTTTTTCCTGACTTTTAGCTTCAAACTAACCCATTAGATTGATTGAGTGAATGCCTTATTAAGCTTTGTTTCTTTCTGAATAAATATACTATGCAATTCAATTACATTCCATATTCTTTGTAGTATTATAGTTTATTTGGAATGAACCACATTCAGGAGGCAAGAAATTTATAAGAGAGCTACAAAAGAAAATTTTCACACATATTCATTCCCATGGTATTTAATCTTGTTGTAATATTTGACATTTCCGTGATATGCCCATATATTATACGTAAATCACCAAACTTAATATACAATGGTCAATATATTCATTAGTGTCCTAACAAATAACTTATCAATATACTCGAACTAAGGCTAATCTTGGACAAACTTTATAAACTCCTTAGCATTCTCAATTTTTTTAATTATTGGTTTAAAGGTGTCAACTAAAATCATTTGGATAAAAATTATGCTAAATTTTTTCAATCTTTTTAAAGCATTATAGAAAGATTTTTGTTCAAAGCTACTTAGTATCGATAATAGCAACAGACTTTTCAAACCAAAACACCTAAATGGAATTCAATTTGTTCACTTCATTAAACAAAGTTAAGCTCATTAAACTTTGGAATAAATAAAGCTTGTGAATGAAGAGCAATAATAATAGATGCTACAAAAATAAAAATAGAACACCCATACATTAAAATGTTGAATTGTAAATTTAAACACATAATAATGATTCAAATGACAATTATATACTCAAATGCATATTGAAGTTCTCAATTAAGTGATACTCCAATATACAATAACATAATATTATCGATGTTAAATTTAATTTTCATGTAATTGATAATTACATATACTTCAATTAGATGTGTTTTTCATCTTTGGATAGACTAAACATATCTAATCAAGTATAATAACAAACCCCAATCAAATTTATGGTGACAAAATTACTAATCAACATTCGGGCAATCCTTAAATATTTTATAACCAATAATTTTCAAATTATTCATGATAACAATTATTTAATTTCATCATATCATTTCATTAATAGCATCACATACACATGAGTAATTGAGCTATATTTAATTTGATATTTATAAAATCTTTATAATACAATCACTTTCATGATTAACAAATTATGTTTGATATATACATTAATTTAATTAATAGAAACGATAATTATTTCGGTGAAATGAAATATATTAAAAAAGTGACTTTGATATATATAAAATTTCAAATGGTAAAAGAAGAAAATATAATGATCTTTCACATAAAACATTTATATGCCTAGAATGATAATTTAGTCAAAAAAATATAAAAAATACATAATAACAGTAAAACTGTTTATTTTGATTGGAAAATATCACGCTAACAGCTGAGATGCCTAGAATAAATTATAACCAAACTATCATTTAAAATACCATCAGGTCTTATTACAAAACAAAGTATGCTCATAGTTACAGATATTTTCAAATAAATCTTTTAATTTAACGAGAAATTACACAAATTTAATAAGTAAATTAAGATATGATAAGAGCACACATTAGAGAAGATGACATGACAAAGTGATAATCTACATTACATATTAAAAATTGATTTTGTTCAAAAAAGTCATAAAATAATTTTTAATGGGAATAATAAGCGAAACAGGTATGTGATACCACAATGTAAGAAATTCTCGCATTCACTAAAATCTCTTCTTTGAATGTGCAAATTAAAATAATCACATAAACAAATTAAATCAACGAGATTAAACGGGATGATTTTCATAATATTTTCATAAATTTAAAATAATTTGATTCATTATGATCGTTGAGATTTTATGAAAACAATGATTTTTCGTTGTTTACACCAATTGTTTTGGATGATGATAATTTTTTTAATGGAGACAAAATCAGCCCTTAATAGAAACACCACTATTAACTCAAGCATTATTTGATCGAATGTTCTATAAAATTTTGAAAAAATAAGTCTTTTTTTACCAAAAAAATTTTGGCTCGTCATATATCAACAACAACAATAAGCCTTTATCAAACTAAGAGGGGTCGGCTACATGAATCTTTTTTATCCATTGTGTCATATTTAGTGTCATATTTTTATTTAGATCTAAAAATTAAGATCAATTTTTATACAACATGCCCAAGTCTTTTTAGGTCTGCCTCTACCTTTCTTAACATAAGTCGAATCTAAAAAATCTACTCTCCTAACCAGATCATCAGTGATCGACGTTTAATGTGAACAAACCATCGAAGAAAACTCTATAATCTTGCCCGCCACTGGAGCTAAACTAACCTTCTTAAAAATATATTTGTTTCTACTTTTTTCTCTAAGAGTAAAGTCACTCATCCACCTAAGCATTCTCATCTCAGCAACATTCAACTTAGTATTACGTTTTTATTTTATAGACCAACATTCTGCATCACAAAGCATTGCAATCCTTACCACCATCTTATATCATTTTCCTTTAAGTCTAAACTATACTTTTCTATCACACAATAGGCCGATGCATTCCTCCACTTTAACCATCCAACATGAATTCTACTTATAATATCCCTATCTATATCACCATCACTTTGAACAATAAACTCGAGATATCTTAAATATTCACTACTTTTAATGATTCGATCATCCATAGTTACACCTCTGCCACTAGATCTACTCCTATTAAAATTACATTACATGTATTCACTTTCAAATCTACTCAAATGAAATTTTTTAGACGCTAATGTAAACCCCAATAATTCAAGCTTATCTTGAACTCTTCTATAGTCTTATCCACAAGAAGGATATCGTCAGCGAAAAGCATAGACCAACGTACATCCTCCTATAAATGTCTAGTAAGTGCATCCATAACTAAAGCAAAAGGATATGGGCATATAGTCAATCCCTAACGTAATATAACTAAAATAGAAAAATATTTTAGCAATCCTCTTTCTGTTCAAACACAAGTAACAGCTCTATCACACATATCTTTAATGACTAGATATAAGTCATATCAATACCTTGCTTTTCAAGAATTTTCCAAAGAACTTCTATTGGAACCTTATTGTGGGCTTTTCCTAAATCAATAAAAATCATATGTAAATCCTCCTTGCTCTCTTTGTGCTTCTACCATCAAACCTCTCAATAAATGTATAGCTACCATACTAGACATGCCTGACATAAATCCAACTAGATTATGAGAAAACTTTGTATCAAGTATCAGCCTATGTTAAATTACTCTTTCCCATAATTTTAAGGTATGACACATTAACTTAATGCCTCTATAATTTGTACACACTTGGCTAGTCATCAATGATAAATTCTAAGTTATTAATAATCCATGGGTCATTTAAAAATTTAATGTTAAAATATTATCTCTAAAAACAGTGTTAGAATGTTATTACTAATACTAAAATTTTATGTTACATTATAATTTCTAACATTACCAACTCAATCAAATGCAAAATCATTCAAAATGATTAGTACCCTGTTAGAGGCATAAAATATGCAATCATTTTACTTTTCTTTTGATGACCAAATGTCATGGTTATTAACTGTCTAATTTATTGCAGTACGATATGTTAGTAATTATCCTCAATTGTTCCCTCAACAAATGGTTCTAGCTGACCTCAAGGCAATGAAACAGCAAACAATTCAATTTAAAAATTTCACATTACAGTTTCAACTCAATTTGTAAAACTTCAAGGATCAAGAAGGAATCAAAATCCATACCGCCTTTTGCAAATTCATGTTCAATATCTTGCTTGATGTGATGATTGAAATATAGCTTAAGAAAATGTTTCGAGTTATTTTCTGAACAGCAAGTAACATGCCAAATCCCTTCACCCCGCAGCCCAAGAATACTTAGTTACAAACAGAACCAAATAAAACTAAAGCAAATTAATTCAGATACAAAAAAAAGATAAATTTTACTCGTATCAATCAAGGACAGCACAAAAAATCTAAAGATGAAACACTATGCAGGAAGCAATGGATAGAAAGTAGAAGGAAGAAGGGGTCCCTTGAACCTGGGCTTTGTTAAAGAAGACGATGTTGCTGGTATGCATAAGTATCTCGGCGTCCCCTTCTTTAATAACGGTGTAGCCATTGAGCTCATCCCCATTGTCGCCCATATTAGATTATTGTTGACAATATCCAAGAACAGAGGTCCAGAGTAGGAGGAGGACGAATCGAAGCAAAGCTTTCGTTTTGATTTTCTGCGTCCCCGAGGTTTCTCAAAACCCTAAGTTCTGCCGTATTTACTCGCCCCGGCACCGGCAGCAGTACTCGTTTTTTTCTGTTCTTTTTTTCTTTTCTTTTCTTTTTTTTTTTTTTTTGTTTTGAAAAATTTACACAAATGGCACTTTTCTTATGCATTTACGTATCTCCCACCTAAACATTGATTTTACCTCATAAACACCCTAATCGATGTATAAAAAAATGAAATGCACTATTTCTATATTTTCATACATAGAAAAAGGTGTTCATCATGTAAAAATCAAAGATTGGTGTGAGATAATTAAATGCATAAGAGCTTGGTATTATAATTAAATGCATACCAACTCAAACTATCTCAATTTTACATCTAACAGCTCAAAATTCAAATTTACTTTTATACCATCAAAATTCTACTAACAACTCTAGGTTTGTTTTTGGGTAGCTATAAATATTTGAAGAAATGTAAAGTTATTGTAGAAGAAACTGTTTTTTTCAAAAAGATGGTGGTTTTTGCAACTCTTATTCAAAAGTTAGACAACTTTTTTCTAGCAGTCACCGCATTTAGCTAAGTCTGATTGCATAACTCAGCTTTTAGCTGATGTTTTTTAAAAATATCATGCAAAATACAGTTTTGTCAAACACAAAAATGTGTGGAGAATAACTATCTAGCAGCCACCCCACCGTCTTCACACCACCGCCCTCAAACACACCACTAATATATCATTATGTAACATTTGTTTGTTATAATCATTGCTAAGGATTAGATACAGGTACAACTTCATTATTTTTACCCCCACGTGAGACCTCACATTTTCTTCCGTGCAAAGTTGTCCCCCAACTGATGCAGGTTTCTCGTTTCTTTGTGGACCTCCCACAAGCTCTCACGTGTCTAATTGAATTTTTTCACAAAAAGCAGACATGTGAAGTCCATGCTCAGGGTACTTATAGGTTCACTTGGTCAAACTAGGTCAACCAAATCATCATGGTTCAAAGTAAGTCAAGTTTGGATTCAAAGACTTTTAGAATGTGTGATAAGGCTTAATTTAAATTTTAAATTCTTAGCATTCAAAGTCTTAAAGGGTGACATATAAGTTCCTTATAACTTAAGGGAAGTGCTTAGTTTGCTTTATGATTCTTAATGATATAGTTGTGGTCAGTTTAACTTCACATTGGTATGTTAAGGACTAGCTTGAGTTCATCTTAAATAGAAAAAGAGGGGTTGATTTACCATTGCATTTGGTTTAGTCATAGCCTTGTCCCAAGGAAAGTCTACTAAGGAACTTGAAAGAGCTCTTATACTATAACTAGATCCTATAAACTATGGATATGAAAGTTTATTAACCACATTGAAAATGATGCCAAATAAAAACTTTTTGGACTCGGAATAAAAATTACCATAATGATTTTATCCACTCTTGTGATTATATCATAATAAAGGGAGAAGTTTATTAAAGATGAGGATGTTATTTCTAGATAGTTTTCTTCAATTAACCATACTAATTTTTACTTGTAAAAAAAATAAATAACTAGAGGGAGGTAGGATTGTTGTGAATAACTTCATCTTACTATTTATATGGATGCCCCATTATAAGAATTATTTCATTTCTGATAATTTAAAAGTTTTCATAAATAATGCTTTATATGTTGAACATATTACTTGATGAGGGAGGTGTTATCAATTATTTTTTGAAAATGAACATTATATATAATCCAATTAACCCTTTGAATGAAATGATTTGTCATTTCTTAGTTGTATAGAATCCCTCTATGCATTTTTAATAATATGAGGTTAAGTATTGATTAGATTGTGTGGGTGGTTATCATATCCCTCAAATTTTTATTTTGTATGAAATGGATTCATTAAGAATTTTTCACCATAAGAGAATATGTCCTTAAGATCTCATTAAAATTGTATGACACCTCCAAACTTTGTTTTGTTAATATTACTCTAAGTTTTCATAGTAGATTTTTAAGCTAATATCAAGTGCATGATATTGCCCCCTAACCAAAGCAAAGTGAATTTGATCCATGGAATGATGAAATTGGGCGGTTTCTTTTTTCTTCTCTTTAATGCATTGTGATATTGATATTATAGAATTAACTCTTAATAAAAAACCTTATCTAACATTAGATGCACATAAAGTCTTCCAATTTACTATGACTTTTTGATATTAAATAAGAAAAGATGTTAAACCTTTCTAAGCCTATGCTTTAATAGATTCTTAGAATAGCAACTATGGTTTTTGCTTTAGATTTTTGAATGTGTAGAAACTTTGTATCTTTTGAAACTTATGCCTTCTAATATTTTTTTAGTGAGAGGACACCTTTCTTATTCACGCTCTTTTTGCTCCAAATGAATGACCTTCTTGGTATTTGCCCTTTACGGGTTCCTCTTTCTAGGTTACCCTCACTTAGAAAAGTAAAGGGAAAAAAAGAAAAAGCTGAAAGTGGAGAAAAATTAATATGAAAAAAAGAGTAGCTACGAATATATTTATATAAAAATCCTTATAATATAAATTAGAGAAGAGTAGTCCAAAAGAAAGTAGACCATATTCTACCCAAGCGAATACAAGAGAATGATCTTATAAAAAGACCAACATAACCAAACTAAAATAGTAAATAAACGTTACTTTATTTTGGAGTCAAATAGATCTTCCATGATGATCCATTCTGATGGTCAATTATATCCTAGTAGATACCAAAGAAAACTCATAATAAAAGAGGTTATACTTGCTTAAGATTGAATTTATAAAAATAAAAGGTCCCCAAAGTGATTTTTGTCATCTCAACACAGCAAAAACTTATATCAGTGGAGTGTCACTAAGCTATCAAGTAGAGAGTAAATCACTGTAACCCAATAAGTAACTCGAGTCTCAATGAGGAGGGCCCATAAGAGGACTACCCAACCAATGAGTACAGAAAGGGCTTAAAGGGGGTAGCAAATTATAGACATTAAAAGTCCTAAATAGGTAAAAATAACATGGTCGAGATTTTGCAATTCCATCATCCCACGCTATCAAGACTTCAAGACTACTTGGTCAGGAAGATAGTCACTCCAACCTGATCAGGAGTCTTCTATTAACAACTTGTGAGTTGCTTCTTTGAAGTGGCTTAATAGCTCTAAAATCGAAGAAAATAATATCAAAGGTTCCTATGACCCTAACCAAATTAAAAAGTTATAATTGAACTTATACTTGCTAAGAGTTCGGCCAAAAGGTCTACAGAGTAGAAAGAAGGTTTGATCGTCTGGATATAAAGCCAAATAGCCCTATAAAACACTCATAATCTTGTCTAGGTTGGGACTGCCTCTGACACCACAAACATGATAAACAAAACCATCTAGGTGTATAAAGCATATGCTTTAGCAGTAATATTTGAAAATAAGAGTACTTCCCTTGGGACATCCAATATGAATTCAATTGTTTAAGACATCCTAAGTGTTGAGCCCTTATTAATATGCAAGAGGGATAAGCTCATGCAGTTATGATCATTTTATATTTATCCTTAAAGCCATGTAAGAAAGTGAAGATAGAAAAAAAGCTAATTTTATAAACTTAAAAGTTTTTATCTTTAATCTTATTAAAAAAAATCTTTCAAAGTAAATATTTTACACTAGAGCTTAATCATGATTGTACTAAAACATACCATAAATAAATAAAGTGTTAAATATAACACACAATGATAAAATAAACACACTAAATAATCAGTAAGAAAACAAGCAACCATGGGTCAACTACAATCATAAAAAAGCAAATAGTAGTCAAGCATGCATGTACATGCATGATCCTAAATCTATATAATAAAATAAAGGTAGATTTAAGGTACAAGACACGAGCAAAACAACTCTTGACTTTTACCACATGCTTATGTACATCAAACACCATCAGAACTCATACTCATATCTTATTTTTAATATACACTTTCTTAGGGCTCTAAAAGTATGTAGAAAGGCACAAAAAGACTAGACCTAAAAAGAAAATATTAACGCATGTAATGTATAATGAAACAAGTCTAATAGGAGGAGTGCTAAACAACACATGCATAAAAAACATTATTTTAACTTATAAATTAAGCTTTTCCTTATTATTTATGGCTCCCTATAAGAAGAACACCCTAAATATGCTAGTGTAGAAGTCTTAAACTCGATAAATACATAAATATAGTATTTTTATACATATTTTTATATCTAATTTTTTAGATATTGCACTTTAATGAAGGGCATTTGTGATTTTTTTCTTTCAAGTACAATCAAAATGGATGGAAAAGGCTAAAAAGAATGAAAAAGGGTCAAATTTGGAGCAAAAATGAAGAAAAATATAAAAATGAACTGGGGCGCCTAAGCGCCTGATCCCGAAAATTATAGTAGTATAAAATTGATAAAGTTGCCTCTGCTTTGCAGCGATGCCAAAAACTTGATTCAATTTTTATAAATAAGAAATTAAAGTAATTTATGAAGGGATTTTACACAAGTATACATATTATTATCAAGCAATACAAGACTTTTTGTTTAAGCCCCAAATATCGATCCCACAAGGAAGGTTTAAATTCAAAATTGTAATTTAAACAAGGAAAATTTACAATAATGAAGAAAATCTACTACACTAATTGCAAATATTTAAGGTGCTATCATAACTAAATTATCAGCTACTAGCAAGACTGTAAAGTAAAGTTAAACTATAACTACCACATTATGTTTCTTTGATGAAGCTATCAAATATGAGAAAACACATTTCCCACTACAATGAGTTTTTGGTTAAATGAGAGAGATAAATGGTTTAAATTTGTATCGTGTCAAATAAGAGAAATTTTAATTCTCTACCCATACTCAAGTGTTATAGAGAATTGTTGGCTAATCTTAGGATTAGTCTCTAAATCTGTGGTTAGGCTAGGAGGATATTGACTCTCACTCCAGAGCTCTCACTTCCCTTCCCCTAAAGGCTAACTCTCGCTTTAGTTCTTAAATACTAAGACGAAATTGGAGATTTTAGTCTGTCACCCTAAAATCTCTAATTCTTCGCCCAATAATATATATTTCCCTATTTATTTGCACTTAATTCCATGAATGAAACTCTCCTTCATGAAATCAAATATGATTCTCACTTTGTTGTAAAATTCATTCTCCATTTCTCAGGTAATAGGGTTCACAACAAATGTTAACATTTCAATTGACCAAATCAAAAAGTAAATTAAGAAATGAGTGAATAATCATCACAATTTATTTTATATTTTAAAATTTGCACATCCAAATCATTTTTTCATTTCACCATATCTCATAGTAGGGAGAAAGATAAAGAAAACTACTCAGACCTCATGATAAAGATACAACAAAATACGAATTTCAGAAATAAAAGAAAGTTTATACAACAATAATATAAAAAACACCACTTTTCTATAAATCTTTCTCAAAACAAATCCTTTGTAGCTTCTCTTGGATTCTTTCTCTCTTTATAAGACTCTTGATTTTCTCTTTAAAGATGTATAGAAGAAGAAAGCTCTCACTTCTCTCCCTATCTTAACAACTNTGCACATCCAAATTATTTTTTCATTTCACCATATCTCAAAGTAGGGAGAAAGACAAAGAAAACTACTCAAACCTCATGATAAAGATACAACAAAATACAAATTTCAGAAATAAAAGAAAGTTTATACAACAATAATATAAAAAACACCACTTTTCTGTAACTCTTTCTCAAAGCAAATCCTTTGTAGCCTCTCTTGGATTCTTTCTCTCTTTACAAGACTCTTGATTTTCTCTTTAAAGATGTATAGAAGAAGAAAGCTCTCACTTCTCTCCCTATCTTAACAACTCATAGGAGAAAATCACACTTAGACTCACCACACGAAACAATAGAACACTCAAGTAAACTCAATTACACATTAGCCCCTTTTTTTCTGATCAATTTTTGCTCTAAATAAATCATAATTTCAGTTTTCCAAGATGTGTGTTCAATAACTCTTCAAAAAGCGTTCAAATTCATTGAACCTTCTAGAATTTTGCCCAACACTGACATTAGCGTCGTCGGCACGAGTGGCCCAAATTAAATATTTTGCTCTCTATCAAATGGCGTCGTCGGCACCCACAATGTTTTGGACTCTTGGCTCATGCTGGCGCTTTCAACGTCCTTGCTGGCGCTGTCGGCGCTGAGTATCTTTTCCAAAACGTCATTTTGACTCCAAATTCCATCCTTTTTGTTCCTTTTTGCTTCAAGTGCTAAAAATCATCAACCTGCAATAAAACATGAAAAATACCTTCCTTAAAAGTGCAATGTCACCAAAAATTAGTATAAAATATAGGTCTAAAAATGCATATATTTTTTGTGCATCAAAATTCCCCAAACTTAAATGTTACTTGTCTTTAAGTAACTCTTTTACTACATAAAATATGACTTATAATGAAGAATTTAACTTCTAGATTTTCATATTTTGGTATACTAAATATCATATCATCACTTAAGAAAAATTTAAAATAACTCAAGTTAATACTAAAGGTATAAGAATATATAATAGTGAAGTCTAAGATTTTTATTTTTTATTCTTTTCAAGGAAAATTGTAAATTATCATATTAAACCCACTTAGAATATCCACATGAAAATTCTATTAGTAAATATGCTAATACTTAAATATAAGTTTAGAAAATGTAGTCAAGCCTTTTTCCTTAAATTGATTTAAGTGAAGCCAATTTTTGATTAGGCATCTCCTAAAGTTTTTCCTCTGTCATCCATCCTTCGAAAAGTTACAGACACCCTACGGCGTCGTACCCCTGGAATGCAATGTTTAGCGATGTTTGCTCCGTTTCCTTTAAGAACCAGCACTGAACCCACGGGTAGCAGAATTTCCATAGATCCTTTGAACTCGCCTGGGCCAACAACATCTATTTCTTTTCCAAATAAAATTTTGCTTTTGCTCATGAAATGGACCATGCAGAAAGGTCTCACAAAGTCATGATGGTCAATATGCGGGGGGATGCAGTCACCTTCATCATATATATTAATGATACAATTGTTGGGAATATAGTCGGCTGGAAGTATGCTCCATCGGACCATTCTCTTAATCATCCATTTTATCATGGAAGGTAATGGATCCACTCGATTGTGTCTCAAAATCTCCGGGAGATTTCCTTGTCTGTCCTTGGTGAAGTTGTAACAGGAGCCACATTGTATGGTGATCCTATCATTTCCACCCATCCATTTCCGTGGCTCAGAATAGGCTCTTTCCATCAGAAGGCCCGCTCGACCCCTGTCTTTTAGATCAAAAATGCAGTCGAGAATACTTCTTTCATCACTTTTGGAGAAGACTCTGGTGTATAGCTCCAAGCTGTCTAGTATGTTGATGAATCTCCCTTGAACTTCTTCATAGAATTCAAACTCCCTTTTGTTTACTTTACTCATTTTGTAGTATATTGCTGTGCTGACGATTGCCGGCTATCGAGGGTACTCCCTCATTTCAATGTTAGCAGGAATCCAAGCTGGTGTTGTCTCTGCCTCCACAGAATATATGACTATGTATCCAACGGGATCCGACTCTGTATCCAATGTGATGTATGGTTCCCCCATCTGGTGATCAGCGGTCTGAAATCCATCGTCAGTGGACGCGTACTCCTCCAAAGTATTGTAGTGCTCCAGGTGGGGGACGTTGTAGTCCTGACACTCCAAAAATGCCCCTGTAGCTGGTGTACATGTAGGTATCTCAGGGTTGCATGTGAGGCAACCCGTATAAAGAACATTTGAAACTCGTGGTATCTCCGGCTCTGCAGCAAATTCAAACTCATCGTCTGTAGCAGGTAGGCTAGAAGAGGTCTCTTTCATGTCTGGATCATAGATATTCCCCTCAGAGATAGGGGTGAGCATGTTTTCCACCTTCTGGCATCTTCTTTCTTCACGTAAGAAAGCCCGATGTTTTCGGTGGTTGGCATTTCTAAGCTAAGTTCTCCGCAGCGGTGCATCTGGTAGTCTTTCATCATTGGCAGCGACCAGGCCCCCTGTTGGTGTAGCTATCATAGCGGCAGATGACTAGTCCCCTCCATCAGGTCTTGCTATACTATCATATTTTTTTCTTTCAGTGAGGAATTTTCTCTGGTGTTTAACCTTAGTAACGATGGTAGCCCTTCTTTTTTCCTGACGGTTAACCACATCCATTGGGTCTTGTTGTAGCTATCATAGACGACTAACCACATCCATAGTCCATGTCGACTTGATTGCCGTCCATGTCAAAGTCTATGGTACCACCCTGCGACGTCCTTTTCTCGTTAAGTGTGAGGTTTCAGCCATCTTTGAAAACAAAGATCAGCCTCTGGCCTGACATTTTTTTCTTTGTAGATGGCAGGAAAAATATCAGTGAGTTGAAATTTAGCAGGAACAAGAATAAAACAAAGTGTTTATTAAAGAAAATTTTAGTTTACATTGGTGAGAAAATTGTTCATTTATGTATGTATTTTATTTAATTTAGTATAATATCAAATTTAAAGGTAGAAAAAAGAAAAACTAAAGTATGTAATTTCAAAGGAAATTTTCATTATATTGAGATTAACTTAATTTCAAAATTTGGACACGGTCACAAATATTTGGCCAAATAAATAACCCCAGGACAATCAAAATTTCAAAATTTCATGTCAAGTAATGTTAAGTTGCATAATATGTCTTCAGGTATCATCCGTTAATTGGCATCGTGGGTTTTTCACCCTGGAAATCTACTAGCTGGTAGGCTCCTCCTGTGTAGACCTTTTCCATGAAAAATGGTCCCTCCCATGTTGGCTCGAATTTTCCACCTATCTTGCGGCATGCAAGAATAGGTCTTTTGAACACGAGTACAAGGTCACCAACTGTGAATGTCCTTGGGTGGACCAATTTGCCATGAGCTTGTACCATCTTTGCTTAATAAATCTCCAAGTATTGTTGTGCTTCTAGTTATTTTCCTTTGAGACTTTCTAACTCCTCAAGTCTGAGTTTTGCAGTTTCTTCTATTATCAGTTGATTGGCAACAACAATTCTAAGAGACGACATCTGAACTTCTAACGGTAGTATGGCCTCGGACCCCTACATAAGCATGTAGGGTGTGCACTAAGTGGGAGTCCTGAATGTCGTCCGGTAGGCCCACAAGGCTTCTAGAAATTTGTTATGTCAATCTCTTTTATTTTTGTCTAGTGTCTTCTTCAAAATCTGTACCAGTGTCTTGTTGAAGGCCTCAGTCGGGCCATTTGTCCTAGGATAGTAAATTGTAGAGTATCTTTAGTCTATCCCGTGCTATTTGAAAAAATTGTTTGATTTTGATACTTTTGAAGGCCATCCCATTATTGGAGATTATTCTGCACGGAACTCCAAAAGGGTAGACGACTTGACTTTTGAATAATTGAAGGACGTACTGTGTCGTAACCTCTCGTAACTGCACTGCCTCTACCCATTTGGAAAAGTAATTCGTAGCAGCAAGTATAAATTTGTGTCCTTTGGAAGTCACAGGGTCTATCAGACCTATTATGTCCGTACCCAAACACTCGAATGGCCACGAGGCAATGGTTAAGTGTAGCACATTCGTGGGTCGGTGCAATACCACCCCATGCACTTGGAACTAGTGACATTTTCTGGTTGTATCCATACAATCAGACATCATTGCCGGTCAATAATATCTGAGTTGCTTGATCTTCATTTTCATCTTCGACCCTAACTAGTGAGTGCCACAAAATCCGGTGTGTACTTCTTTGACAATATTATGTGCTTCTGTTTTGTTTAAACATCGTAGTCACATCTGATCAAATGATAATCTATAGAGGACATCACCCATTAAGGCGTATGACATAACCCTTCTTGTGATGTAATGTGTTGCTGACTTGTCCTCTGGCAGCTTTCCGGTTAGCAAATATTCTATTAATGACTTGCGCCAATCATGATTAATATCAACAACCACAATCATCGTTTCTTTTTATTTTCTAATCTTGTGTAGATTGTCGAGGTTGACTTGAGATAAAACCTGTCTCCCTTGTACTGTGATATTAATGGAATCCTTCGGGAGACATGCCAATTCTTTTGCAAGCTTTGCCAGAGCCTCAACTTGGGCATTATCTCCCCTAGGAATTTGGTAGAAAGTTATATTAGGAATTTGCTCGAGCAACTTCATTGTGTATTGATGGTACTCTGCTAATCTCAGCTTTAAAATCTTGTACTGTCTGACGACTTGCTGGGTGACGAGCTGAGAGTCTCCATAGATGGCAATATCTGTTATGTGCATCGAGATTGTCAACTCCAACCTGGTAATTAAGGCTTCATATTCTGCTTTGTTGTTGGTGCACGGCTCTGTTAGGTGGTATGGGAACCTCAGCATACCCTTATCTGGTGTGATAAAGATCAAACTAATCTCTGCTTTGCTTGGTATAACTGTGCTTGATCCTTTATATTTTCTGGCTGATGAAGCTCCATCAAAGTACATCTCCTAACATTATGCACCGGAGAAATCCATCTGTAATACTTGTTCATTTGGTAACTTATCATTAAGAGGGGACCCATTTGGAAGTGGGTGTGCAGTGAGGAAGTTTGCTAAAATTTGTCCCTTGATAGCACAGAGTGGAATAAAAGTTTCATCAAATTGTAATAAAATCATTGACCATCATGCTAGATGTCTGGAAAGTGTTGGTCGGGTCATCAAATATTGCAACGGATTAACTTTTGAAATTTGGGTAATCTTACAAAAAAGCATGTAGTGTCTAAGCTTTTGGGTAGCAAAAATTAAAGCTAGACAATGCTTCTCAATAGGTGGATACCTTACTTCCGTCAGTATTAGACAACGACTCAAGTGGTAGAGTGTATTTTCTTTACCCTAATCATTGACTTGGGCTAAAAGGGCTCTGAGAGAGTCATCTAAGGCTGCGGTATAAAGTATTAAGGTTTTCCTAAGATAGGGGCTGCCAAAATAGGAGGTGTGATTAAATAATGTTTAACATCCTCACAGATCCGCTGACATTTCTCTTCCTAAACAAATTTAGCGTCCTTTTTAATTAATAGCGAGAAGGGCTGATACCTACCTGAGAGATTAGAAATAAAACGTCTCAGATATGCCAACTTCCCTTGGAAGGAATGTAGTTGTTTCAAGGTTTTGGGAGGAGGCATCTCCAAGATAGCTTTAATCTTATCCGGGTCAATCTTGATTCCCTGATGATGAACAACTAATCCTAGAAATTTTCTGGAGGTAATGCCAAAGGCGCACTTTAAGGGATTCATTTTAAAGTCATATCGTCGTAACCGTTCAAACACGATCCTCAAATAGTACAAATTGTCATTTTTTTGTTTACTTTTGATGACCAAATCATCCACGTAGCATTCCACCTGGTTATGAATGAGGTCATTGAAAATTTTTGTCATGGCTCGTTGGTGTGTCACTCGGGCATTCTTCAACCCAAATGACATCACTGTGTAGCAGAAAATCCCGATAGGTGTTCTGAAGGTGGTATTTGTTGCATCCTTAGGAGCCATCTTAATTTGGTTGTGCCCCGACGAACCATCCATGAAGGAGAAAATTTCATGTGTCGAAGCAATATCCATCATCATTTCTAGTATTGGCAGTGGAAATTCATCCTTTGGACACACTTTGTTCAAATCTCTGAAGTCGGCACAAACACTTATTTGTCCATTTTTCTTCTTAATTGGTACAATGTTAGCTAACCATGTGGGGTATTTCTCTTCTCTAAAAAAGTTAGCGTCTATTATTTTCTTCACCTCGACAATGACTTGCTGCTCTATTTCTTCTTGGAGCTTGTTTTATTGAGTTATATGTTTGTCCACCCCAAGTTTATGAATTGCAACATCTGCTGACAGTCCTGGCATTTCATTGTAACTCCATGCAAAGCAATCTTTGAAATCATTTAACAGTTTAATTAACTCTATAGATTCTTCATTATTGAGTAGAGAACTTATAAATGTAGGCTGGGGTTGCTCTTCCGTCCTGATGTTAATTTCTTTCAATTCATTGGCAGTTGATTTGCTTTCTTCCTCAAATTCTAGCAGAGCATCTTCTATTAGCTTATCAGTAGAGTCATCCTCCACATCGAGGCAATCCTCTCCCAATCCATTAGTAACAACTATGCAAAATTCTGAATCATCGACTGGTTCTACTATACCAAATCCGAGACTCTCTTTCAAGTTAGGAGTTCAATTTTTAACATCCCATAATTTTTTAAAAAGTTGTAATTTATCTTCTTGTATTTGTTTTGGCAAATGTCCTTGTTAAATTAACCTTTTTACACAAGGAAAAAAGTAACCAAAAGGTAATTCCATTAATTCATTAGGATCATCGTCTAAATTTATATGATTTTCAGAACTAGTAGAAGTAGAAGCACGATAAAACTTGATCGGCTTTGAACCAACACTACAGACTTTCTTGACCTCTAAACTCTAGACCTTTTAAGGGACAATCAGAGTAAGGGTCATGGTGTTCACATAGTGGTTTATCCGATCATACATTGTTTCATATTCACTTTTCTCCGTATCTTCTAAAGATATCTCGTACTGTGGTTTCTTCTATTTAGTCATCATTATTTCATCTTCAGAACTTTCTTCATCATTAATGTAGATGGTCGACCTAGTCCGTTCAATAATTAAATTGGTTCTTGCTCGTCCACGTCCCCAGCCTTGNAATTAATGTAGATGGTCGACCTAGTCCGTTCAATAATTAAATTGGTTCTTGCTCGTCCACGTCCCCGGCCTTGAACTCGGGTGCGCGAACTAAAAGAACCCCCACCAATTTGTTGTAAAAGGGTGGTGGAAGACCGCTGAAGNGGACCTGGTCACAGATGTTTGGCCAAATAAATAACCCCAGGACAATCAAAATTTCAAAATTTCATGTCAAGCAATGTTAAGTTGCATAATATGTCTTCAGATATCATCCATTAATTGGCATCATGGGTCTTTCACCCTGGAAGCTGGTAGGCTCCTTCTATGTAGACTTTTCCACGACAAATGGTCCCTCCCAAGTTGGCTCGAATTTTCCACCTATCTTGCGGCATGCAAGAATAGGTCTTTTGAACACGAGTACAAGGTCACCAACTGTGAATGTCCTTGGGTGGACCAATTTGCCATGAGCTTGTACCATCTTTGCTTAATAAATCTCCAAGTATTGTTGTGCTTCTAGTTATTTTCCTTTGAGACTCTCTAATTCCTCAAGTCTGAGTTTTGCAGTTTCTTCTGTTATCAGTTGATTGGCAACAACGATTATGAGAGACGGCGTCTGAACTTCTAACGGTAGTATGGCCTCGGACCCGTACATAAGCATGTAGGGTGTGCACTAAGTGGGAGTCTTGAATGTCGTCTGGTAGGCCCACAAGGCTTCTAGCAATTTGTTATGTCAATCTCTTTTATTTTTGTCTAGTGTCTTCTTCAAAATCTGTACCAGTGTCTTGTTGAAGGACTCAGTCAGGCCATTTGTCCTAGGATAGTAAATTGTAGAGTATCTTTAGTCTATCCCGTGCTGTTTGACAAAATTGTTGATTTTGATACTTTTGAAGGCTGTCCCATTATTGGAGATTATTCTGCACGGAACTCCAAAATGGTAGAAAACTTGAATTTTGAAGAATTGAAGGACGTACTGTGTCGTAACCTCTCGTAACTGCACTGCCTCTACCCATTTGGAAAAGTAATCCGTAGCAGCAAGTATAAATTTGTGTCCTTTGAAAGACAGAGGGTCTATCGGATTTATTATGTTCGTACCCAAACACTCGAATGGCCACAAGGCAATGGTTAAGTGTAACACATTCGGGGGTCGGTGCAAGACCACCCCATGCACTTGGAACTAGTGACATTTTCTGGTTGTATCCATACAATCAGACATCATTGCCGGCCAATAATATCTGAGTTGCTTGATCTTCATTTTCATCTTCGACCCTAACTAGTGAGTGTCACACAATCCGGTGTGTACTTCTTTGACAATATTATGTCCTTCTATTTTTTTTAAACATCGTAGTCACATCTGATCAAATGATCTTCTATAGAGGACATCACCCACTAAGGCGTATGACATAACCCTTCTTGTGATGTAATGTGTTGCTGACTTGTCCTCTGGCAGCTTTCCAGTTGGCAAATATTCTATTAATGACTTGCGCCAATATTGATTAATATCAACAACCACAATCATCATTTCTTTTTATTTTCCAAGCTTGTGTAGATTGTCGAGGTTGACTTGAGATAAAACCTGTCTCCCTTGTACTGTGATATTAATGGAATCCTTTGGGGGACATGCAATTCTTTTGCAAGCTTTGCCAGAGCCTCAACTTGGGCATTATCTCCCCTAGGAATTCGGTAGAAAGTTATATTGGGAATTTGCTCGAGCAACTTCATTGCGTATTGATGGTACTCTGCTAATCTCAGCTTTAAAATCTTGTACTGTCTGACGACTTGCTGGGTGACAAGATGAGAGTCTCCATAGATGGCAATATCTGTTATGTGCATCGAGATTACCAACTCCAACCTGGTAATTAAGGCTTCATATTCTGCTTCGTTGTTGGTGCATGGCTCTGTTAGGTGGTATGAGAAACTCAGCATACCCTTATCTGGTGTGATAAAGATCAAACTAATATCTGCTTTTCTTGGTATAACTATGCTTGATCCTTTATATTTCCTGGCTGATGAAGCTCCATCAAAGTACATCTCCCAGCATTATGCACCGGAGAAATCCATCTGTAATACTTGTTCATTTGGTAACTTATCATTAAGAGGGGACCCATTTGGAAATGGGTGTGTAGTGAGAAAGTTTGCTAAAATTTGTCCCTTGATAGCACAGAGGGGAATAAAAGTTTCATCAAATTGTAATAAAATCATTGTCCATCTTGCTAGATACTCGGAAAGTGTTGGTCGGGTCATCAAATATTGCAACGGATTAACTTTTGAAATTCAAGTAATCTTATGAAAAAGCATGTAGTGTATAAGCTTTTGGGTGGCAAAAATTAAAGCTAGACAATACTTTTCAATAGGTGGATACCTTACTTCCATCAATATTAGACAACAACTCAAGTAGTAGAGTGTATTTTATTTACCCTCATTATTGACTTGGGCTAAAAGGGCTCTGAGAGAGAGTCATCTAAGGCTGCGGTATAAAGTATTAAATGTTTTCCTGGAATAGGGGCTGCCAAAATAGGAGGTGTGATTAAATATTGTTTAACATCCTCAAAGATCCACTGACATTTCTCTTCCTAAACAAATTTGGTGTCCTTTTTAATTAATGGCGAGAAGGGCTTATACCTACCTGAGAGATTAGAAATAAACTGTCTCAGATGTGCCAACTTCCCTTAGAAGGAACGTAGTTGTTTCAAGGTTTTGGGAGGAGGCATCTCCAAGATAGCTTTAATCTTATCCGGGTTAATCTTGATTCCTTGATGATGAACAACGAATCCTAGAAATTTTCGGGAGGTAACGCCAAAGGCGCACTTTAAGGGATTCATTTTAAGGTCATATCGTCGTAACCGTTTAAACGCGATCCTAAAATTGTACAAATGGTCATTTTTTTGTTTACTTTTAATGAACAAATCATCCACGTAGCATTCCACCTGGTTATGAATGAGGTCGTTGAAAATTTTTGTCATGGCTCGTTGGTATGTCACTCGGGAATTCTTCAACCCAAGTGACATCACTGTGTAGCAGAAAATCCCGATAGGTGTTCTGAAGGCTGTATTTGTTGCATCCTCAGGAGCCATCTTAATTTGGTTGTACCCCGACGATCCATCCATGAAGGATAAAATTTCATGTGTCGAAGCAATATCCACCATCATTTCTGGTATTCGCAGTGGAAATTCATCCTTTGGACACGCTTTGTTCAAATCTTTGAAGTCGACACAAACACTTATTTGTCCATTTTTCTTCTTAACTGGTACAATGTTAGCTAACCATATGGGGTATTGCTCTTCTCTAAAAAAGTTAGCGTCTATTATTTTCTTCACCTCGGCAATGACTTGCTGCTCTATTTCGAGGCGCATTCTTCTTGGAGCATGTTTTATTGGGGTTATATCTTTATCCACCCCAAGTTTACGAATTGCAACTTCTGCTGACAGTCCTGGCATTTCATTGTAACTCCATGCGAAGCAATCTTTGAAATTTTTTAACAGTTTAATTAACTCTATAGATTCTTCATTATTGAGTAGAGAACTTATAATTGTAGGCTGGGGTTGCTCTTCCGTCCCGATGTTAATTTCTTTCAATTCATCGGCAGTTGATTTGCTTTCTTCCTCAAATTCTGGCAGAGCATCTTCTATTAGCTTATCAGTAGAGTCATCCTCCACATTGAGGCAATCCTCTCCCAATCCATTAGTAACAACCATGCAAAATTCTAAATCATCGACTGGTTCTACTGTACCAAATCCGAGACCCTCTTTCAAGTTGGGAGTTCGATTTTTAACATCCCATAATTTTTTAAAAAGTTGTAATTTATCTTTTTGTATTTGTTTTAGAAAATGTCCTTGTTAAATTAACCTTTTTACAAAAGGCAAAAAGTAACCAAAAGGTAATTCCATTAATTCATTACGATCATCATTCAAATTTATATGATTTTCAGAACTAGTAGAAGTAGAAGCACGATAAAACTTGATCGGTTTTGAACCAGCGCTACAGAGTTCCTTGACCTCTAAACTCTAGACCTTTTGAGGGAGAATCTGAGTAAGGGTCATGGTGTTCACATAGTGGTTTATCCGATCATACATTATTTCATATTCACTTTTCTCCGTATCTTCTAAAGATATCTCGTACTGTGGTTTCTTCTATTTTGTCATCATTATTTCATCTTCAGAACTTTCTTCATAATTAATGTAGATGGTCGACCTAGTCCGTTCAATAATTAAATTGGTTCTTGCTCGTCCACGTCCCCGGCCTTGAACTCGGGTGCGCGAACTAAAAGAACCCCCACCAATTTGTTGTAAAAGGGTGGTGGAAGACCGCTGAAGCGGAGTTGAATGGCCTCGCCATTGTAATTCTTCTGAATCTTCATTTTTATTGGTCACAATTTCACGAGAGAAGATGATTTTCTACAGAGGCGTGTAGTAGGTGGCATCTCATGAATGTCAACTTCATGAACTGAAAATGGTTGTGAATCTCTCTTGATGCAATGTTCTTGTACTTCCTTGTAGTACTTAATGCATTGGTGTAGAGATGACGGAACCATGTTGTGTTCATGAATCTATGGTTGACCCAGTAGAGAGTTAAAATAGGTCTCGACGTTGATGATTAAAACTTAGCGGTTCTTACTAGTTCTCCAACCTTCATAAGCAATGTAATTGATCCAAGAGCTCTCTCTCCCTTTTGGTTAAATCCTCTTAACATCATTTTATCGGATGTAATCTCCTGAGCTTCAATGTCCAAATATGTTAATGTCCTTAGGCTCATCAAGTTGAGGGATGCTCCAGGATCTACTAAGACTCTGGACAACCCAAATTTGCCGACGTTAATGGAAATAAAGAGTGGACGATTATAATTGGCGGTACCGAGCAGCAAGTCTTCATCTGTGAAAGTTATGTCAGACTGTTCTTTCAACGAGCAAACTTCATCCGAGGATGTGCTGACCAACTGGGCTAAGCAAATCTTTGGGTCAAGCAAAGCTGGAACCAGAGACTCTCTCATCTCCTTTGACAGGATTAGAGTGTCGTAGATGCTTAATCTGGCCGGCAACTTCCTTAGATGAGCTACCACATTGTAATCTACTTTAGATGATCCTCCAATTTTCTCTTGATTATGTGTTTCTTTTGATGGTGGAGGTGGAGGTAGCTCTTCTCGAGTTACTATTTGCTTTCCTTTATTTACTGGAGTTGTTCTCGGGGGTAACACTCTCCCACTCCTTAAGTTCAATTATGTAATTTCCTCTTCTTAAGATATCATTGTCGAATCTTTCGGTGTTTCTTCTTTGTCGGAAAGATCTAAGTTGGTGGCGAGTGGTGCGTCGTGGCGCCTGAGGATTGGTTCTTCACTCCCAGCGCTGTTGTAATTGGTATCGTTGATATCCTCTTCGGTCTTGTTAGCGAGTTCATCGGACTTGAGTACAATTTGAGGATCATTTTGGAAATCAAGATCAAAGGTAGATTGGTCAAAATCAGTTACGTTATCACCAGAAATAGTTAAAACATAGCCGAAATCATAATCATTATTTTTATAAGACCCTAAAGGGATAAAAAGATAATCATACAAGGTCCAGGGTGACCGACTTTTTGTAAATCGACAAATACAAGAATTTGATGGCGCTATTAGAAGATTTAATTTTCAACAACGGCGTCCAAAGACTTGATCGTGACTTTATAGATGTGTTTAATTTGATTAAGATGTATAAATATAATGTTCAATAATGTTAAAGTCAAATTTGTCAACGCAAGTATCGTATCGCTCAAGTAATATAGGGCTCTAATGTAGTCCTAGACATCGATCCCACAGGGAGTAGTTAAATCTACGGACTAAGATTTTATAAAAAGCAATACTTCAATTACAATAACAAAATTCAATTTGTTTATCTGTCACTAATAGGAAATTGAAATAATTATGTAATTTTATCTATAAAATAACTAAATATGCTAATGAAGGTACGATTGTGATATATAAGAAATCATGCTTCTCCTTGTCAAGAAATTATAGTGAAATGGACAAAATGAATTAGCTTCAATTATATTGTGCCAAATAGGAGCATACCTATTCTTTACCCTTTGTTCCAGGCATAAAGAACATTGACTAATCCTATGCTTGGTTACTGATTCTGCGGCTAGGCTGGGAAGATACCGACTCTCACTTCGGAGCTCCCATGTTCCCCTCACCTGAGGGCTAACATCTCCGCTTTATACCGGCTCTCACTTCGGAGCTCCCACGTTCCCCTCACCTGAGGGCTAACATCTACACATCTTGTTCCCCTCGCTTGAGGGCTAACATCTACACTTCAACATCTTTGGTCCAGTTATAAAGAACATTGACTAATCCTATGCTTGTTTACTGAATCCGTGGCTAGGCTGGGAGGATACTGGCTCTCACTTCGGAGCTCCCACGTTCCCCTTGCCTGAGGGCTAACATCTACACTTCAACACCACCTCTCACTTCGGAGCTCCCACGTTCCCCTCGCTTGAGGGCTAACATCTACACTTCAACACCCATGGAGCTCCCACGTTCCCCTCACCTGAGGGCTAACATCTACACTTCAACACCCAAACGATAGGATCTCCCACGTTCCCCTCACCTGAGGGCTAACATCTACACATCAGCACCCAAACGATAGGACCAAACTCCCAACACGTTCCCCTCACCTGAGGGCTAACATCTACACATCAGCACCCAAACGATAGGATTGAATTGGGGATTTTAAGAGGATACCGGCTCTCACTTTGGAGCTCCCACGTTCCCCTCACCTGAGGGCTAACATCTACACTACACCGGCTCTCACTTCGGAGCTCCCACGTTCCCCTCACCTGAGGGCTAACATCTACACTTCAGACTGGCTCTCACTTTGGAGCTCCCACGTTCCCCTCACCTGAGGGCTAACATCTACACTTCAGCACTGCTCTCACTTCGGAGCTCCCATGTTCCCCTCACCTGAGGGCTAACATCTACACATCAGCACCGACTCTCACTTCGGAGCTCCCACGTTCCCGCCTAAGGGGAGGCTAGGCTGGGAGGATACCGGCTCTCACTTCGGAGCTCCCACGTTCCCCTCACCTGAGGGCTCGTAGCTAGGCTGGGAGGATACCGGCTCTCACTTCGGAGCTCCCACGTTCCCCTTGCCTGAGGGCTGACTAGGCTGGGAGGATACCGGCTCTCACTTCGGAGCTCCCATGTTCCCCTCGCCTGAGGGCTATTAGGCTGGGAGGATACCGGCTCTCACTTCGGAGCTCCCACGTTCCCCTCGCCTGAGGGCTAAAAGCTGGGAGGATACCGGCTCTCACTTCGGAGCTCCCACGTTCCCCTCACCTGAGGGCTAACATGTCTGGGAGGATACCGGCTCTCACTTCGGAGCTCCCACGTTCCCCTCACCTGAGGGCTAACATCAGAGGATACCGGCTCTCACTTTGGAGCTCCCACGTTCCCCTCACCTGAGGGCTAACATCTACACTTGTTCCCCTCGCTTGAGGGCTAACATCTACACTTCAACATCTTTGGTCCAGTTATAAAGAACATTGACTAATCCTATGCTTGTTTACTGAATCCGTGGCTAGGCTGGGAGGATACTGGCTCTCACTTCGGAGCTCCCACGTTCCCCTTGCCTGAGGGCTAACATCTACACTTCAACACCCCGGATCTCACTTCGGAGCTCCCATGTTCCCCTCGCCTGAGGGCTAACATCTACACTTCAGCACCCAGGATAGGACCGAATTAGGGATTTTAGTATGTCACTCTAAAATCTCCAATTGCCTAAGGGCTAACATCTACACATCAGCACCCCGGATCTCACTTCGGAGCTCCCATGTTCCCCTCGCCTGAGGGCTAACATCTACACTTCAGCACCCAAATGGGACCGAATTGAGGATTTTAGTCTGTCACTCTAAAATCTCCAATTCTACGCCCGATAATGGCTCTCACTTTGGAGCTCTCACGTTCCCCTCACCTGAGGGCTAACATCTACACTTCAACACCCAAACAATAGGCCCAAATTGGGAATTTTAGTCTGTCACACTAAAATCTCCAATTCTACGCTCGATAATATTATTTCCCTATTTATTTGCACTTAAATTTCAAGGGCTTTGACCTCCCTGAATCTTGGATGTAATCTTCACTTTAGTTGTAAAACTAAACATATTTTAACAAATCAATTGACCAGATTGAAAGTAAATTAAGATCAAAGTGAAAAGATCATCACAATTTCTTAAACATTTTCACGGCTTCACCAATTCAAATCATCATTTCACAAATCTTGAGACAAGGAGAAAGACCTAGAAAACTACTCAGATCTCATGGGGAAAGTGCAACAAAACACGGAATTCATATATAAATTCAAAGTCATACAAACTATAACAAATAAATAAACTTTTCTCTAATTTCTCCCCAAGTAAACTCCTCAAAGTTCCTTTGAATCTCTTTCTTTCTTTACAGCACACAGAACTCCTCTTGGAAATAGCAAGGAAGAAGAAATCTCTCACTTTCCCTCCACTCTTACAATCTTTCGAAGAATTCCTCACAATCTCTTCACTCTAATGGAAGCTTTCTAACCTTCAGGCTCTCTAGAGCTTTCACCACCTCCTCTTCTTTCTCCTCTCTCGACCAAAATCTTTCCTTTAATGATGTGGATGAGTTTTCCAAAGATTTGCTTAAGCACCCCTCCAAAATCTGGCATTATCCATTGCATAATTACACCTAGCCGTCGATCTCGCCGTCGGCGGCCTTCTGGAGAATTTGTCCTGTAGCCTCGAGAAAAACTCACTGTAGGTGATGTCGATGGCGCCGTCGGTGCCCTAGTTCAAATCTCCATATTTTGGTCCTTTTTGCTCCAAATCCGCTCCTTTTTGCATCTTTTTTCTCCATTGACTCTAATTCATCATTCTTGCAACAAAATATCAAAAACACCTTTCTTTAAAGTGCAATATCATCAAAAAATGTATAAAATATGTATGAAAATCATAACATATTTTCCTCTGGTCATAGGGGTTAAGGATTTTCTTCCCCGAATCTGAGACAACTAGTCTAGCAGAGGCAACCCCTATCCTACCCTCTGTGCTATTAATCTTTGTGGTGGTATTCTTCTTCTTCTTTATCTTTGACGATGACAATTCTTTGGCAAAATCTGCATCTCAGGCTTGGCAGACTGAAAACTTTGAATGGAGGCTTATTTTAAAGCATTCTAAATTTGGTTTAAGACCCCCTTGAGCTTGTTCCAAGTCGTACTCCATCCATCTTTTCCAGTATATGGGTCAATCGGAGAGATTGGCTCAGCCAAAATCATATTTATGGAAACTTTTTCAGGTTCTTTCAAATATTCTTTCGGGATCATTATATTCCCTTCTTTAAGATTTTTCTCAAGCCAATCCTTGAAGAAAAAACATTACTCTATTGTGTGTCCAAGAAATCTGTGATATATACAATAATTTGGTTGATCTTTCTTGTCTACCTCTTCGGGTTTCTTAGGATATGGTAATCTGAACTCAGACTTCTTCATCAGATTTCTGAACATCTTAGGTACAGTTTCATCTTTGAAGGAATACACCACTTTCTGTCATTCTGCCGAAGATATTCTCTTATTCTCTGCTAGGTATGATCCTCCTTGAGGCGGTCGCTGGCTAGACTGGCCGTATTGTTGTGTCTATTTTTTAGCATGTTGTGATGACGATTGACGAGGATTTTCTGCATGTATCTTCATTGGTTGTTTTTCTTTAACGACAGTTGTCACTGTTCCTGACTTCTTTTCAAATACTCTGGTTGCCTTGGATTTCTTATGAGAATCCATATGTTTGATTTCTTTTTGAAGACTGTCGGCTTTGCTGATTAGCTTCTCGAAGGATTTGATGGCGAGTCCCTTGAGCATGAAAGTTATTGGCCCATGAATGCTCTTGAGTAAGATCTCAATCGTGTGAAGTTCCTGCAGCAGCTGAGGTTCACATTTCATGCTAAGGTTTCTCCATCTCAAAATATAGTCCACTAAAGTCTCATTGGGTTTCTACTTTTCCATTATGAGATCTCCAATAGAGACATGATGTTGCACTCTGATAAATCTTTTTACTAACAATTGTTCTAGCTCAGCGAATTTCTTAACTGATCCATTGAGTAATTCGACATACCAGTCAAAAACAATCCCTGACAGGTTGCTGACAAACTGACAGAAAAGCAAGGCTTCGTTATATCCACTATTATCATAACTAGCTCAAAAATGTGATATGTGCTATCTGAGATTTCCAGTCCCATCGAATATCTTAAAGTTTGGTGACACAAAACCCTTAGGGTAAGGTACGACATTAAGCTCCTCCGGGTAAGGTCTACCCTTTAAAACCAATGCACCACCCTTAGATTTGGCTAAGGCCTTCCAAACTTGCTCAACCATTTGCTTAAACTCCTTCTCTGGCATGGCGCTTGATGGAGAATCCTTCTTTTGTTGATTGTCTCTATTTGCTGAGGAAACTTCCCTCCTTTCATCTGTGATATGTATAATCTTTGGTTGGTTGATTTCTAGATAGTCTAACTGTAGGGGTTGAGACTGTCCCTAAACTGTGGCCATGGCGGTCATGGCGGCGGCCATCTCTTCCATTCTTTTCTCCATTTGGCTGATTTGCTTGTCCCTTAGGAAGACAACCCTATGCAACTTATCTACGACGTTCTCTTTGACGATAGGTTAAGCATCACACACAAATGCAATGGCTCTAGTCTCGATGACATGGATATCCATGAAATCTTCCTCAATATAATCGTTAAAGTCAAAATCATCATCATCATCATCAATGAAGACTCCATGTTCCCGGCTAATTCAAAAATCTTGATCCTGACCTTTTCAACCTTTTCTTCAATTATTGATTCTTGGATTATTTTAAGATTTGGAGGACCCTATTGGACCTCATCTAATTGCTCCTCCATCTCACTAACAATTGTTGTGATAATATCAGACAACAACCAAACCTCCTCCAAGCCAGAGCAACACCAAAAAGAAACAAACAAAAGGAGGAAAAAGCCAAACAAACAGTCAAATAAAGCAAGAAGAAGACAGAAGTCACCATTGATGCAAAAACCCTAGCAGAGCTAGGGAATCAGCCGCCACCATGAAGAAGATATATATATATATATATATATATATATATATAAATCAAATAAAATATGTAAAAAAAAAGACAATATTTAAATCTCATGCCTATACGATAAAATATAAAAACTTTTTAAAAAACCTATTTAAATCTCACGCCTCCCCTCCCTGCTCCCTCCCCCTTTCTCTCTCTCTCTCCCTCCCTCCCTCCTATATGCATGCTGCAACCAAAAATTTAAAAAAAATAATATCTCTCCCACACATGCCTCCCCCCCATGGCTATGAAGGTGTCAAAAATAAAAAAAATAAGAAGAAGAGAAGAGGAGAAAGAGAGGAGAGACCAACTTTCCATAGAGCCACTAAACCCACCTGCACCCTTGAGTAAATTTGTGCTCCTTGACCTTAGGAACACAACCACCCCCACTATCGTTGCTAGAAACCACTGCCGCCAGCAGAAAACCCGTTTGAAGCTCATGGCCACCTTGCGCTTTTCCACATAAAACCCTTTCAAAACTCACTCAAATTGTTATATGTGGCTCCTCAGGTCCTTACGAAACCAACCCAACCATTTTTCATATTCCTCCTGGCTGTTAGCACCTCCTCCAAGCAATGCCGAGCCAACTCTGGTGAACTTCCAACCCGACTTGAGAATCACATCAAATCGTCGCCATAAGGACTTGGATAAGCTCAATGAAGCCTACTTATTCAAACCTAATTGAGGACAAACCTCTTAGACTCAGGTATATGTCTTAAATTAAAATAATAATCCCAAACTGTCCTCCCTTTCAGATTGAAAAATAGACCCCAAAATACCCAAGCATCCATATGGATGTGATATACTCTTTGATCTGAACAAAACGAACCAAAGAATGTGAAATTTGGTTGAGAATCGGTGGAGAACAAACACCGAAAATTTTGGTCATCAGTTCTCCTCTATGCATTGCAGGCATTGGAGTCACGGGCATCGCGTGAGGGAGAAGGAGATACTGCAGCATGTTTCTTTTTTTTTATTCAAGAAATTATAACTAAACTTTGCATAACTTTTTGTAGAAAACTAAAAAAAATAAACCGAAAGATGTTATGAACTCAGAAAAATGAGGAGAATTTTTCAAAACTAAAATCATGATTTAATCAAGGAAATATTTTTAAATTAATTTTTGAATTTTTAGATTATTTAAACAATAAAAAGTAAAATATAAATGGAAAAAATATGAAATTTGACTGAGATATTGAATGGCTTGGAAACAATCTTACCAGATTTTTCTAAGTCATTTTCATTTCTCTGTAGGGAGATTTTTTGTTTAGTTAAACAGGTCATTTTAAATAATTAAGAAAAATAAGAAATGTGCAATTTCTAAATCCCCCTTGATTTTGTTCTTTGACTTTAAACAGAACTTGAACACCTTAAAACCATTTCAACCCTAAACTCGATAAAGTAACTCAAGGATTAATCAAATCTTAATCACAAAGATCACATATCACAACTTAAACCCCTTTTTTTCTAGTTTATGAAGATTTCTTGGATGATGCATCTTGTTTATGTTGACAAGAATCTTCCGGTCCTGTGGGCAATCACCTTCCAGACTAAGTAAACTAGAGCACCCGGAGACCCGGTACGACAGTACCATAGACATCTTGACTGAGTTGCCACTAATTAAATAATTAAAATTTAATAAAAAATTTATAAAACATTATTTTTTAGTTGCTCTATTTATTGATTTATGTATCTCAATGCATGTTCTTTTACTGCTTTTATCAAACATAGAATGCATGTATTAATGACAAATACTGAAGAAATAAAAGTTGTTTAGATTAAGGAGAACGTAGAAATAATAACACTAGGAAATTACTCAGCTTAAGTGAACTAAGCCTTGGCCTAGGTTTGAACTATACCTCCACTACCATTTAATTAATTTAGTATAAAATTATTGAAATAAATAAAACTTTTAATAATAAGATTGGAGGACCTGAAGACTTGAAGACTTGAAGACATTTCAGTATGGAACTTGGAGCAAACTTCATGGGCAGCTCATTCAAGACCCTTTCTTTAGTTTAAATAACAATCCTTAGGATTCTGAAGCTGTCTTCTATGACATAAAACCTCTCTTTTTTTAAGCTCCTGCATAGTCTCGATATGCAGCATATCCTACCTTATTTTAGGATTTTGAGGTAGTCACTCAACGTAAAACCTCCTATCTTTCTAGGCTTTTTGTGTAAGTCATCACTACATAAATCTAAGACCTAATTAATAAAACTGGCAAGAGTCAACTTAAATCAATATGATCCTAAATTGAGCCAAACATTAGGATAGTTTAGGGGATTACCAAGAACTTATCCTGGACCTTTAATCTCCCATATTTTTCTTCCTTTGATTCTTAAAATAAGATCTTCACATTTGAACCAATCCCTATTAAAAATTTCACAATCATGTTCGTTGAAACCCTTCCTTTTGAATTCATGAAAACAAAAGATCCTGATTTTTATTGAGAGTTTTCTTAAGTGATCCATTTTCTTAAGATGTAATTAACTATAAGGGTTTGCCCTTATAGAGAACTTAAAAGAACCCAGACTTAAAATAAACTCTATTTGACTCCCATATCGAATAGGGGAATCTGTTGGTAATCATGTAAACTTTCAGATCAAATGAAAGTCATTTATTTCTATAGTTTATTAAATTGAGTTTATTATCAAGTAGTGTATTGCCTTTTAGAGTGGTATATTACTCATGGTTAGCTCGATCATTCAAACTGTGGGAATCAATGGGATTAGTTTGACCCCATTTTCTTCAAATTAAAATACCTAATTTCTAAATACTATATTACACTAAATTAAACCACGCCCAACCGTATGGCGACCGACAGGTGTCTCTTCAAAATGTGTCCACATTCAATGAATCTTCTAAAAGTTACCTGTTTTCAAGAGACATTTTAATGTATTTGTGTGCCCATTAACTGTAATCCACATTTTCACCAAGAGTTGCTTCAAACACCCCTTCAAAATTTGTCCAAAATTCCTTATATTTTCATCATTAACTACCTCGCGTGTAAGCATGAGGTCTTCATCTCTTAGGCATTACCTTCTCTGTCTCCTACCACTTAAGTGTCAGTTCTGGGCGCTTAGGTTCCATAGTTCATTTTCACACCTCCTTCATTTTTGTTCCAAATTTGATCCTTTTTCACCCCTTTCACCATATTTTATGACTTTAATTTTTCCTAAAAAAACACACAAATACCTTCCATTAAAGCACAATATCCTCAAAAATAAGTATTAAAATGTGTACATAAACGTTATATATTTTAGGTGTATCAGTGCCCATAGCTAATACTCAAAACTATGACATATAAATAAATGAACCTACCATTTAAAATTATGTAGGTTTCCCAAGAATAAAGTAACTCAAGGTTACTAAAAAAGGCGCTCCCAACCATTTCTATGGCGCCAAGTGAAAGATTCTGATTATAAATCTGATTCATAGTAAAAGGATACAAATACAACCTAGATAATGGAAAGCCATGAGCATCTTAACCTGAGGCATTATTACCAAAATTTAGGTTAGTCCACCAATTTAGGCTCCTTGAAGAGTTTAGGCTTATGTCAAATAAAAATTTTCACATCCAACTAAAAATCTTTCCTACTCGACTCTACCCCTTAATTTAGGAATCCTTCTAACTTAAAATGACCCAAAATCACTCTCTTTATGAACTTAACTCTCAGTCAACCTTTCCAAACAAAAATCATTCATTCCTTGTTCATTCACCATTGATTTTCTTCCATCCTAATCAAAATCAAAATAATCATCAATTCTAAGTCTCTTAGGAAAAATTTCCTCTATGTAATTGTTGACCTTCCTTTTAGTTGAGGTTTAGTTTTTTCCTCTTTAGTAGCCTAGGGTCTAGCCATAGGACTTTCCTGTTGACTATTACTAGAAAACTAGAAAAGGAACCCTCACCATTAGAAACTCTACCATATTATTTACTCAACTTGAAGTTCCACATGTTGGTCTTAACCTCTAACACTTAGTAGGTGGGGTCAATGTCAAGAAGCTCAAGGAGAGTCCCCCTAGAACTACCTGACCTTATGGTTGACCCTAGGTGTTGGTTTTGTAGTTAGTTCACCCACAATCACTCACTCTCACCCACAATCACTCATAACCCTAAACTTAAAAATTGTTGACTTTGATCCCTTGATCTTTTGGGAAATTCATGTAGATGTTCCCCTAAACCCACTAGCACTAGGCTAGGGTTCAAGTAAGACCAGTACATGGAGGACCCAAATGGAGATTTCATTGGTCCATAGCTCATATAGGGTGGTTGGTACCCCAATTCTACCAAAATGCCAACTTAGCCTTTTGCCCCCAAATCCACCCAAATTACCTAAATGCCCTTAAGACCTTAAATTTGGTCAAAATCCTCAAATTCACTCAAAATATCCAAATTTATTCAAAAATCATTTCAAACCATTTGAAGATACCAAAATTACCTAAAACCGCCCAAATTTTACAAATTTACCTAAAAACCCTCCAAAATTGCCAAAATTACAAAAATGCCCTTGGCACCTCAAACTTTCCCAAAACCTCCAAAATTACTTTAAATGTTTCTAAAACCAATTTGGACCCTCCAATTGAACCCAATTTGAGCATGTTGACCAAGACCCCTAAATTGGTTTTAAAGGTCCAACTTCCCTAAATTTATCCCAAATGTCCTTCAATTTGGTCTCAATTTCCCCCAATTTCAATCCTAAACTCAAATACACCTTCCAAAAGACTAATATAAACCAAATCCAATCTTAATCGATCCATGCTTTAAGCCCAATTTTGATATAAGTCAAACTCCCAATTTTGGCCCTACGACTTAATCCCACCAAATTGAACCCCATATCCTACTCAATTTGCCACAATTTATGTTGAAAAATCTTCATAACATTCCTACAAATCAAATTTGACCTTCAATTGGCCTTGGTGAAGCCTCAATTTCACTTAATTTTAACCCAAGTTCAAAATTCCCAAATTTGCCCCCCCAAATTCCACCAAATTGATTGCCCTATGATACACCTAAAATATATAATATTTTTAGACATATTTTTATACCTATTTTTGAGATATTGCACTTTAATGGAAGGTATTTTTATGTTTTTCTTGTAGATACAGGTTAAAAGGGTGAAAAATGCTTAAATGACTGAAAAAGGATCAAATTTGGAGCAAAAAGGTGAAACATGTGCAAATGAGTTTTGGCGCCTAAGCGCCAGATCCGGTGTTTAAGCGTCAGTTAAACAAATAAGGCCGCACCTAAGCGCCAAAGGTCTCGTGCTTAACCGCCAGTGGTCGTTACTAGACAAGTAAAGTCAGTTTTTACAAATTTTGAAGAGGTTTTTGAGGCACCCATTGGCTTAATATGTGGTTATAGCCACCATGGACAAAAATTATCACTAAAGGATGCATCTCTTGGGGAAATACATCAAATCTAGACATATTTTGAAGAGTTTCCAAAGCACTTCTTGGAAGACTACAAAAGAAAGAAGAGAGGACTTTGAAGAGAGTCCTAAAAGTATTGGAAAGTTTTGAAAGTTCTCATTTGGGGAGTTAGTTCAGAGAGATTTTCAGGCACCACTTTTACTTTTATTTTATCCTATTTTATTTAATTTTGAGTGATTGTAAAGAGAAGAGATTCAAAGGAACTTCAAGAGTTTGGTGGAGAACTTGAGATAAGTTTTTCTTTTTCCATTTTAAAACTTATTTGGTTTTAATTTAGACTTGTTGTTGGTTTGACAAAGATTTCTTCTTTTAAACTAAAGTGTGTTTTTATTTTTTCCATGGATTCTGAGTAGTTTTATTTATCTTTTTTCTTAAAGTGATAAGTAATTAAGTTTTGAATGGAAATTGTGGAGAGTATTGATCTTTAATGTTGGAAGAAGTTGTGATGATTTAAATCCATGCACTTCATTTACTTCTTGATTTGGCCAATCCATGTTAAAATTTGTTCTGAGAACATGTAAGAACCGGGATGGTATTGTCTCAGTCAACAATTGGAAAGAATCACATGAGGTTGTATGAATGAGAATAGTCTGGTATTCTCTCAGTCAATAATTGGAAAGAATCACATGAGGTTGTATGAATGAGAATGTAGTTCATATGAGTGTCAGTCAACAATTGGAAAGAATCACATGAGGTTGTATGAATGAGAATGTAGTTCATATGATTTGTGCAAATAAATAGGGAAATATTCATTGAAGGGTGTAGAGTTAGAGGACTTTAAAGTGATAGTGACTGCAAATAAATAGGGAAATATTCATTGAAGGGTGTAGAGTTAGAGGACTTTAAAGTGACAGGGTGTAAATAAATAGGAAAATAATCTTTGAAGGGTGTAGAGTTAGAGGACTTTAAAGTGACAGGTTGTTCATATGATTGAGTGCAATAAATAGGGAAATATTCATTGAAGGGTGTAGAGTTAGAGGACTTTAAAGTGACAGGTTAATCCCGTAACTTAGTTTATTATTTTATATTCTGATACAAGATGTTAGCCCCCAGGTGGAGGGAATTAAGGAAACTCTAGAGTGAGAGCTAGTATCTTCTTTGCCTAGCTAATCTTCAGAACTATTCAAACTTTAAATTAGCCAATGTTCTTTATAACATCTCTAGTAAGGGTAAAGAATAGGGTAAAGAATATTATTACTCCTATTTGATACAACATAATTTGCATAATTCCACAACAGAATTCGTATACTTATTACTGATTCATAACAAGAAGAAAGATATTTTAATATTTAGTGCTTTTCTTCTATAAAAACTCTAGTTATATTTTTAAATTGTTATTATTCTATCAAAATATTGAAAATAACAAAAAAATTAAATTTTCATTACTGTAAAATTCATCTTTTGTTTAGATAATTATCTTTTTATTAAAAATAGAAAGTTTGTTATTCAATAGTGCATATTGCGTATTCTCCCTGTTAGTTCGATATTCAGGTCTTATTCAAAAAGTCATATATTACTTGATAGCGATACGTATACTTGCATATTATCCCACTATATATAAATTAAAAGTTAAATTCTTATTTTTCTTTAGGATCAAGTTTTTGGTTTTATTGTAAAGTAAGGAAATGTAATTGAAATATAATCTGAATTATTGTTGTACTGTGCATTTTAGCAGTATTCAGGGATCAAGTTTTTGGCGCCGTTGTCAGGGAGAAATTGATTTTAAAAGCAAATTTTTATTTTTAGAAAGTCTTATTTAAACTTTAAGTTATCTTATCTTATCTTATTTTGTTTTGCTTATTTTATTTTATGTTAGTGTATGTGTAGTTCAGGTTCTGAAGGACTAGCGCCCTACTATTCTGAATTAGAAAGAACTATTAGAAAAATCAGAAAAACCAAAAAAAATTATAAATTTTGAAAAATCTAAAATAATTACAGAAATGACACACCAAAATAGTTAAAATGCTGAAATTCATCAAGAGTTTAGACCTTTGAGAGATTATGCCAACCCTACTATAGATGAACTTCATTGTAGTATTCAAAAACCTATTGTAGTGGCTAATTCATTTGAGCGTAAACCTGTTATTGTCCAAATGGTATCAAATAATCAGTTTGGGGGATCACCAACTGAAGATCCAAAGTTACATCTTGCCAATTTTCTAGAATTATGCGCTACATTTAAATACAATGGTGTATCAGATGATACCATAAGACTTAGGTTATTTCCTTTCTCACTGAGGGATAAATCTAAGTTGCGGTTGAATTCGTTAGCACCTGGATCTATTAGAACTTGGGGTGATTTAGCATAAAAATTTCTTGCTAAATATTTTCCACCATCAAAAACTGCAAAGCTTAGAAATGATATTACATCTTTTAATCAGTTTGAAGGGGAATCTCCATAAAAACTGTGAAGCTTAGAAATGATATTACATCTTTTAATCAGTTTGAAGGGGAATCTATTTTATGAAGCTTAGAAATGATATTACATCTTTTAATCAATTTGAAGGGGAATCTATTTATGAAGCATGAGAACGATTTAAAGAACACTATACCAGATTGGTTAATAATTCAAACCTTTTATAATGGATTAATTGGTTCTCTTAGATTTATTATTATACCATATTCGTTAATAATTCAAACCTTTTATAATGGATTAGTTGGATCTCTTAGATCAATTATCGATACCGATGCTGATGGTTCATTGATGTCAAAAAAAATTCATGACGCTTATGCTTTAATTGAAGAAATAGCTACCAACAATTTTTAATGGCCTTATGAGAGGGTAAATCCTAAGAAAGTAGTCAATATTCATGAAACTGGTGCATTTACCATGTTAGTAAATCAAGTTGCTGCAATTTCAAGGAAGTTAGACCAATTTGGAAATGAATTTTTCGAACCAATTCTCATGATTGAAGTGAATTCATAAGGCCAAATGGTAGATTCTCAAGCATCATTAGAAACTTTGAATGCCATAAATAATAAGCAAACAATTTCAACAATTGAAGAGAATTCATTAGGCCAAATGGTAGATTCTCAAACATCATTAGAAACTTTGAATGTCATAAATAATAAATAGAATAACCCATATTCAAATTATTATAACCCAGGTTGGAAGAACCATCCTAACTTCAATTGGCCAAATTATTATAACCCAGTTTGGAAGAACCATCCCAACTTTAACTGGAATAACAATTCGGGTGGTAGGTTGGAAGAACCATCCTAACTTTAACTAGAATAACAATTCGGGTTGTAATAATCAGCAATGAGGGAACAACCAAGGAAACCCATTTGGAAACTGGAACAACCAAGGGATAATAATGTAATACTAAATCAAATCCAAAAGACCAGAATAAAGAATAAGTAAAAGCTATTCAACTTAGAAGCGGAAGAGAGTTGGAAGGTCGGGTTCAAAAAGAAATTAAAGTAGAGAGAGAATAAATTGAAGAATCAAAAGAGGATGCTCCAAATGATTCTGAGAGAACTATTTCTCCACTAAAAATAGATTTGAAAAAACCACCACCTTCATTTTCTTAGATACTTCATCAGCAAAAGTTGAATAAAGAATTTTCAAAATTTCTGGAAATATTTAAGAAGCTTAAAATTAATATTCCATTTGCTGAAGCCTTAGAAAAAAAATGTTGGGCTATGTAAAATTTATGAAGGATATTCTCAATAGGAAAAGAAAGTTTGAAGATAATGAGACTGTTACAGTTAGTGAGGAGTGCAGTGCGATAATTCATAAGAAGCTTCCTAAAAAGCTTAAAGATCTTGGTAGCTTTACAATTCCATGTATAATAGGAGAAAAATTTTATGAGAATGCTTTATGTGATTTAGGTGCAAGCATTAACCTTATGCCATTATCAATATTTAAAAGATTGGGATTAGGAGTAATAACTCCAAATATTGTAAATTTGCAATTAGTAGATTGTTCGATAACATACCCTAAAGGAGTTACAGAAGGTGTCCTAATAAAAGTGGATCAATTTATCTTTCCTGTTGATTTCATTATGCTAGATATGGAGGAAAATAAAGAGATGCCTGTCATTTTGGGGAGACCTTTCCTAGCCACAGGAAGAACAATGATAGATGTGTAGAAAGGGGAATTAACAATGCGCGTCAATGATCAACCTATTACTTTTAATTAACATTTCAAAATCAATAAAAAACCCTGCAAAAGGTAAAGATAATGAATGCTATAAGATGAATGTTATAAGATATCTAAGTGAATGTCATTTTAGAACTACTTATGAAAAAAAATTTGAAGGAAAAGATTTGGAACACGACAAAGAAGAGGAATTAAATCAATTTGAAGATCTTTTTATGGAAAATTCAAACTATGTTCAAGAAAGTTTTGAAGTTTTGGACACGATAGAGAAAGATAAATCATTTTGTCCATCTATTGAAAAACCTATAGAACTAGAGTTGAAGTTACTTCCTGATCATTTAAAATATGCCTTTTAGGAGATTCCTCTACTTTACCAGTTATAGTTTCCTCAAAATTAATGATGGAAGAAGAAGTAAGGTTGATAAAAATTCTAAAAATTTTTAAGAAAGCCTTTGGATGGACAATTGCTGATATTAAAGAAATCAGTCCTTTAATTTCTATGCATAGAATTCATATGGAAGAGAACTACAGTGGCTGATCCACAAAGGAGATTGAATCTTGTTATGAAAGAAGTTTTAAATAAAGAAATTTTAAAGTGGTTAGATTTTGAAATTATCTACCCTATTTCAGATAGTGCATGGGTCAGTCCAATTCACTGTGTTCCTAAGAAAGAAGGAGTAATTGTAACTGTAAATGAACATAATGAGTTAATACCTACTAGAGAAGTTACAGGGTGGCAAATATTCATTGATTATAGAAAATTAAATCTTGCCACTAGGAAAGATCATTTTCCATTATCCTTTCTAGATCAAATGCTGGATAGACTAGCTGGGCATAAATACTTTTATTTTCTTGATGGATATACTGGTTATCACCAAATTTAAATATCTCCTGAGGATCAAGAGAAAACAGCTTTTAGAAGAATGCCCTTTGGTTTATATAATGCCCTTGCTACATTTCAAAAATGAATGATGGAAATTTTTTGTGATTTAATTGAAAAAGGGATTGAAGTATTCATGGATGACTTTTAAGTGTTTGGAACTTCATTTGACTCATGTTTAGAACATTTATCCAAAGTTCTTAAGCACTGGGAAGAAACAAATTTAGTCCTTAACTAGGAAAAATGCCAATTTATGGTAGCAGGAGGTATTATATCAGGACATCAAATATCAGAAAATGATATGGAAGTAGATTCTGCTAAAATTCAAGTGATCGCTATTTACCTTATCCAACAAATGATAAGGGAAATAAAGAGTTTTTTAGGACATGTTGGATTCTACAGACGATATATTAAAGAGTGGTGTGTTTTGTGGTATGCCAACATTATGAAATTTATTGTTAGTGATATTATACTCTATGGAATGACATACCAACATAAGAGAAAATTTATTTCTGAAGCTAAAACTTATTTTTGGGACGACCCATTTTTACATAAACAGGGAAAGGATCTGATTATTCAAAGATGTGTACCATTGGAAGAAACTTATGAGATTATCCAAAAATGTCATAATTCTGATTTTGGGGGACATTTTGGTTTTGATAAAACAACATACAAAATTTTATAATATGAATTTTATTGGCCTACAGTTTTTAGAGATGTTAATTCTTATATCAAAATTTGTGATAGATGTAAAAGAGTAGGCAATATTTCTAGAAGAAATGAGATGCCCCTCAATTATATGCTAGAAGTTGAAATATTTGATGTTTGGGGATTTGATTTCATTGGACCATTTATACCATCTTTCGGAAATTTATATATTCTATTAGCAGTGGACTATGTATCCAAATGGATAAAAGTCATTTCTTTACCTTGATGTGATGCTCAAAGTGTTGCAAAATTTTTGAAAATGAATATATTTTGTAGATTTGGGATGCTGAGAGTTATCATTACTGATGAGGAAAGTCATTTCAGAAAGTCATTATGGAGAAATTATTACAGAAATATCATATAAATCATAGAATTGCTACTGATTATCATCCTCAGACAAGTGGTTTGGCTGAATTATCTAACTAAAAAATTAAAAGAATTATGAAAAATTTGTGAATCCAATAAAAATGGATTGGTTAATCAAACTTGACTATGCTTTGTGGGCTTATAGAACTGCATACAGAACTCCTATAGGAATATCCCCATATAGATTAATATTTGGAAAAGCTTGTCACTTACCAGTTGAACTTGAGCATAAGGCATATTGGGCAATTAAAGAGTTCAATTATCATTTAAAAGTTGCTGGTGAGAAAAGATTGTTACAATTAAATGAGCTTGAAGAGATAAGGAATATTGAAAAATGCTGGTGAGAAAAGATCGTTATAATAAAATGAGCTTGAAGTGATAAGGAATGAATCTTATGAAAGTGCCAAAATTTATATTCTAGAAGGGAAAACCACATAGAAGTTTGTAAAAACATGCCAAGGCAGTTTCTAAATGTGTCTAGAAGTTATTGGAAGGATTTAGGCCTATAAATAGAAGGGTTTGGTGAAGGAATTTCACCCAGATCATTTCTAGACCTAAAGTCTAAGAGAGATAGATTTTAAGATGATGTCTTCATGGGAGATGGATTTGAAGAAGAAGGAGGAGAACATGAGGAAGAAATTCATTAGTCAAAGTGCACAAGAGATATATAACGGTTTCTTAGCCGTTAGTATTGAAGGGATATCAGTGAAGATCAACAAAATTGAAAATACCATGTCTGTACTGGAGACTAAGGTATTAGAGATTCATGCACATCTTGAGCATATTGGATGCCAATTGAAAATTCAATTTAGCCACAGTAGTTATATAGAGGAAGTGGATAAGGAGATGTTTCTTAAGCAAAAGTGGATTGAAGAAGATTGCATCAGAGCACGCCGCCACCGTCCGTTTTATCAACTTTATATTCCAGTTGCCCTAGGAGAGACTAATGAAAGACCTAAATTTGTTTCTTCTAATGAAGAATGAAATTAAGTTCTATGTTTGAAGTTATATTTTTGTGTGTTTAAAGTCGTTGTCTTTAAGTGTTTTTGTGTTTAAGACTTGCTTTTAGTGTTTGTGTTACTTAGGTGTTTAATTGTGAAAGATTGTTAAATGTTTTTATTTAGCAAAATTTTCTCATCCAAGACTATGTGGAATGAGAACTAAGTGTTTAAATGTATTTGTACTCATTTGTGAATTAGCATAAGTTTGTTTGTGTGAAATTTTGTTTTGTTTTAGCCTCAAATTGAAATAGTTATTAAGGAGAATTTTGAGATAAAGGAGAGTTATAGGAAGTTAAAAATAGTCATTTAAGTGCTATGAGACTATTTAGGGGTGGTTTACATAGGCAAATAGTGCATTTTACTTTAATTTGAAATTTTTGATAATCGTGCACTGGTGCCTAAGCTCCACATCTCGCACTTAGGCACGAGCAAACCCGAGAGGCAGGCACCTAAGCGCCACTTACCCACTCTTAAGCTCAATTTCATGAAAACCGGTTCGTAAACTGTTAAAAGTGAATTTTTGAGCCAGAAATCGCCATTTTTAACGCCACCTTCACCTTCTTCCTCTCGATATTGCGATTTTTGAGGGCTAGGGCACATCTAAAGTGAATATTTTTTTGTGGAATCAATTGAAATTTGCTTGATCCAAGTTCTTTGAGGTAAATGCTTTACTTCTATGTAAAAATTTTGGATTTTCACCATGTATTTTGAACACATTTGAAGAAATTCAAAACACACTATTCATGGTGAAAATGAGGAAAAAACTATGAAAATTGCATGGGAATATTAGTTTCTGCTTTTGGAAGTTTAGTTTAGTAATTTAAACTTGATTTTTGAAGTTATTGTTGGGATTTATCAAATTTGTAGAATGGCACCGAGAATGAAGAGGAGCAAAGGCAAAGCCCCTTTTGATTCGAGTAAATTTGTTAGTTCAGAAGCTCAAGATTAGTATAGTGATGCATTACAATCACGCAAATTGATTTAGGAGCAATGTTTTAGAAATTCAGGTGGATACATGGAAGATTTAATTGTTTGCCGACAGTGGGAACAATTCTGTTGTTTCCCTGCTGTGGCAGTTATATCTGTTGTGAGGGAGTTCTATGCAAATCTCTTTGAAGCTGAAGAAAATTGAGTCATGGTTCGAGGAAAGTTGATACCTTTTTCGACAGAGGTAATCAACTTGTTTTACCATTTACCACCAGATACGTTATGTTTTTATGCAAATTATAGTCCTACGAGATTATTTCTTACTTGACTGTTGGGAGAGGACTTTGGAAGATAACTAATGAAAGGAGAGTTAACTTCCCAACTTCAAAGTTATGTGCACCTTCAAAGGCATGGCACTATTTCATTTCTGCTCATCTGCTTCCGACCAGTCATCTCAGTGAAGTGACCAGAGAAAGAGCGACATTGAACTATTGTATTCAAGAGGGAAAGATCATCAACATTGGAGCTTTGATCTATCAGACTATCATCAGTTCTTCTACAACTGTTACAACTGTTACAACTGCTAGTCCAGGATTTGCTTCCTTGATCTTTTCTTTGTGTGAGCAGGCTGGAGTTAAATATGATAGCTGGAAGGAAGTGTTGTTGCCTCTAAAGCCCATCACTAAGGTGAATGTGAAGACTTATTCTGAGCATTCAATTTTTGGCTGGAGAGGAGGATTTTCCAGAAGCTATGGAATGGAGACGTCTACTGCTTCTACCTCCGATGCTTCTACATCTAGACCTAGACCATCTACCTCACGTGCTTCTACATCTAAAGGTGAGTCTACTAATATGCGAGATGTATTCTTACAAAATATGATGGATAATATTAATTTTACCGCTGATAAGGTACAAAATTTATAGAATTTTGCAAATCATGCTACTAGTTATAATAGGAGAAAGAGTGATTATAAAGAGAAATTCCACATCTTTGGAGAGCCTGATTAGAGGTGACCCATGAGTGCAATTTCCTCCATATCCTCAATATCCTGATTATGAGCTTGCAGAAAAGTGGTATAGCGGTGATTTTGAGGATGAGGAGTAGGATTGAGATATTTTTATGTTTCTTTCTGTTGAAGACTATGTGATGTAGTACTACTACATTTGTTTTGTGTTGATTTGGACTATGTACTATGTTATGTTTGGGACCTTTTATATTGTTATTGTGATGTTGTGTTTTGTTAGTGGCCTATTTTAAGATTCTAGGGTAGTAACTTTTGATGTGTTTTAAATACTTTTTTAGTTAGATTAGGATTGAACTTGATTCTAAGTCTTTTCAAAAGTTTAAAAATCTAGCTAACTTAGATCTTAAATTTAAATTTATGAAACGGCTACACTGTATTTTTCTTTTATCATGTTAGTTTGTTTGTTTTTATGCTGAGATCGTAAAATCAAGTTAGTGNTTTTTCATAGTTTAAATGATAGAGCACTATACCTCAAACCCAGTATCTATCCCAAGAGATAAACACAATACTTGATGATGAGGCTTGATCAAATAAAATAATAAATATATGACATCTTTTTGGTCTGCAAAATCATTTTTATTTGCCGACAAGTTTTCCTATTTAATATGAAAAATTAAATAGGGTTTATATTAAGCTCGATTCAGAAAAGCTTCCTATAAGGTCAAACTCCTATAATTAATTACATCTTAAATGATCGAAATCACTTAAGAAAATTATTGATAAAAATTAGAAAATATTATCTTCAAAGAGGTCAAAATGATAGGAATTTTCAGTGATACCGGACAAAGAGGTGTGAAAGGGGAAGTGTTCAAATTTGGAATATTTTGTTGTAGAGTCCAAAGGAGGAAGAACTAGGGGATGTCATAGATCCAGAGGAGAACATCGGTGACTTCCCAAGCTATCTTAATGTTTAACTTCAATTTTGAGGAGAAATATTTAAATTTTTGATTTTGTAAATTTTATTATTTAGGACTTACATTCATGTGAAACGTTCACACATATAGCCTGGAAGATGTGAGGATTTAGGTCGCGACGGACGACAACCTCGGGATCCTAAGACAAGTTAGGGCTTATACTGTACAACAAAGCTATACAAAAGCCTAAAGAAAAGGTTGAGGATTTATGTTGCACTAGGAAGACAACCTCAAAATCCTATGGCTTGTTGTTTAATTTTAAGGAAAGATATGCTATTGCAGACCCTCTTGTTGTTGTAGATTGTTGTCGTAGAATGCTGTCTAAAAGAAAGCTCCAAGCTCCTCGTTGTGCTGAGTTTAAGTTTTCTAGTGTGTCAAGTTATGATATCAAATCAAATGTCCCTATGGTTAAAGTTCTTTAAATGTTATGAGGCATGTTAAAGTTGATTAGAGCGACACCAATTAGGATCCTACGGTTCCCTCGTTCAGGTACCATTATGTTCTATTGGATTCACTTAGTCTAAATGAATTTACTAAACTTAACTTAATGAGTTCCATGCTTTCATTTAGACTGTGGGAAGCATCATCAGCAACCGTAGGTTACCTCCTTTAAGGGATTCCTGATTGTCCGATAGAGACATCTTAATTTAGTTGTAATTGTTGTTTTGTGATGTTTGTAATTAAATTTTAAGTTATCTTACATTTTGATCATTGTGGAGGTGATTTTTATCTTGGTTGATTTTAGTTTTGGTTTTGATTTTGTGCCTATCCTAGCAGTTTTAGGTTTTCATGCAGGGTGAATACGTTGTTTAACATGCATGTTTGAAATAAGAAGTACAAGAAGGTAAATGCATTAACTTAAAAGTGTACCTATCGAGCCTTCTCGCTCCACCACCTAAAAGGTTAGTACTTGCAAGTATTACAAGAAGGTTTAAGTTGTAAGAGTAGATGAAAATTTAACTACCAAACCCCATGTTATGATTTTATTGAATCTCAAAAGATCCTAGCAAATAATTTTAGAACAAAATATGACAAGTCCAATTTTCCCTTTAGAATATCTAATAGATTTCAAAATGTTCAAGGTGTGGCCCTAGATCATTTTGAATATCTCTTGAAATATCCCAAGTTCATTTTAATCTTATCATAATGTTCCAATAATCATCTGAGGCTAGAGTGTGGCTACCCCATTGCTCATTGAAGCTTAACAATTTAATCATCCCAAGGATAGGATACTCGATTAGTCAATTGATGTTTCATTTAAAATTTATGTGAGTGGGTGCCCTTAAGGCGTGGTTGAGTCATTTGAGATTGTGGTGCTCTGAGTTAAAGTCAGGCTTGTAGTGCTTAAAGATGTTAATCACCAATCATATCATTTTCTAAATCTAATCAACTTGAGTTTAGACATCGAACCTATGTCACTACCAAGCCTTTAACAATCAAAATGAGTGAAATGGTGGTTTTCAAAGTTTTGATTCAAGTGTCATATATCCTTATTAAATGATCACATCATCCTCATTGTTGGGCTTAATAAAAGTAAATTATCATCTTTCTGGCTTAAGCCCATCACTTAAGAATCATTTGATCTTTAATTGACTTCCAAGTCATGAAGATTAGGAAAATTATGCTTTTAGTTGATGTTGTGCAAGGGCGTTGAATGGGTTTTTAACTTTCATCTCCATTGTATTTCAATCATCTAAACATGTTCATTAAGATCAAAATCACCCATTTTCCCTTTGATGATCCTAAGTTTATGATTAAGGCACCAAAGTCTTAAAATTACTACTTTGCCCTTGGGGCACACCACCTCATAACTCCTTAAACACAACTCAAATGATTTTGAGGGTTTAAAGTACTATATCCATGAGGTAATTAAAATGTTAGAGGAGGATATGTGGACCTCTCAAATTTTAATTTAATTTATATAATTATTTAAATCCAGAAAATAAGGTTTTTAAAAGGTGATTTATTTAACTTCCCAAAATAAAGTTTTTATTTATGAAAAAAATTATCATAGGATTTTTTAGGTCAGAGAAATATTTAGGTAAAATTTCATGATTTTTTTATTTAAATTTTTATTATTATTATTTTAACTTTGATCAATTTTCATGATTTATTTTAGATAGAAAATAGTGTTTTAATCAAAAAAATTATTTTTATATTTTTATTAGACTTCTACAAGTTTGGAAAACTCTTAGAATCAAATTTTATATTTTTGTGACTTTTAATTTATTTATTATAATTATTTTTAGTGAGAAAATTTCATTTTTAAGGTTTTAAAATTTTTATTTTAACTTAGGAAAATTATGAAAAATATTTTATTGAGTCCCAAGTGATAAAAGAACAGTTAGGGACATCTTGAAATATTTTTGTATTTTTGGAATTTTTATTTATTCTTAATTATTTTAAATTAAAAAATGTGGCTCAAAATCAAGTAATTTACCAAAAATAAATTTTATTTTTCTTATGTGCTTCTGATCACAAGGAACTTAGAAAACCACTTTTCATGATTTTTCTAAGTGTATTTAATTTATTATAATTATTTTTGTACAAAATACAAGCTTTCTTAAAAAATCCACTTTAGTGGTTAAACTAAGCTAAATAATTTTCAAATTTTTACAGTGGGTAGATATGATTTTTATAAAAAAGTGAAGTTGATTTTGTTGATTTTTTATTTGTATTTAGTTTACACAAATTAATACAAGGTATTCACATTTAACTAAGTATAGAAATTTACAAAAATGATCCAAAGCATCAAAATATTTTTCCTAGACTTTTCTGACCACATGAAACCTACTAAAATTGTTTTCATAAATTTTCAAGTGATTTTTTGATTTATGTAATTAAAATAAGCCAAAATGGTCACCTTAGCTTGAAAATTAGGGTTAGAAGCAAAGAGATGCTCTCTGACCTTGGAAAAATCAGAGAACATCTCCTTTGTGATGGGGAATAAACTCTCAAAATTTCAAGCTATGGTGAAATATTTTAAGCCACGGAGAATTAAATACCAAAGACGGTATTTAATTCATTAAAAATAATATATTTGAAAATAATTTTTATTTTTGGTCCACATTATTTTCCTCTATTCACTGAGCTAGGGGGTATTTTTTTTATTTTTATGATTTTTCTAGAAAAAAAGATATGGATTTTTTAAGTTTAGGCATTTAAAATAATTCAAAATTTCATCTTTTTCTACTTATCCACGTGGCACCAACTCATACTCGTCCGCTCCGAAGGCTCCACAAGTCGCTCCACCATTTGACGCCGCCAACCACATAGCCTCCACACGGACAAAACTTTATGGACCATGGATCCGACCGGCTTGATCTCCTCTATCCGTTGAATACAGGCGCGATCGGACGACTCTCTGTTATCGTCCCCAAGTGACCAAGCCTGTGAGATGTTCACACTAAAACCTTAAGATCTTTTCTTAGACTCAACAAAATTGCATAGGATTATTTCTAAACCTTCATCTACTCAAGAAAAATCTATCTATATGGATTATATGGTATGAAATACAGTAAATACGTATGGAGACTAAAAATAATCTCGGATTAGGGTTAGGGTTCAATACCTTTGTCTGAGAGAGGAGGCCTCAATCCGATGGTTGTGGTAGCTTTGTTTGGTCCAAACAAACCTTCGGATGAAGTCCCAAGCCTTGGTGAATGGTCTAGGTATGAATTTGATCAAGGTGGTTTTTATGTGTTGGTTTAGGCTAGGTTAGAGGCTATTTTAGAGGGGGATTTTGTGGGGAATCAACTTCTCTCACTATGGGGATATTGTGTGCACAAGTAATTGAATTTTGGTGAGCTGTGGAGTTTTGGGGAGTTCTTTTCTGGTTTTGGCAGAAATTTGAGCTCAAAATTGAGCATCCACAGTGGGGATCAATGGGGGGAAAATAGTGGGCTTGAACTGAGGAGGTATTAGGGAGTCTTTGAGAGAAATTTAGCAGAGTTTCCTTAAGAAAATTTTAGCTCTCTTTTCCTTTGCCATGGAGGTGAGGTTTAAATAACATTGCCTAGGGTGGCTATCATGGCTAATTGAGGGGTGCAAAATGATGCTTAGGTGGAGGGTTTTAAGGTGCTAAAGCAAATTAGAATTGACCAGCTCAGATGGGTGATTTTGGGTTTGTATTTTGGCTTGGGGTTCTCAATTTTGGTTTTTTCTAGCCACTAGGCTAGCCGATAGGGCTAGGGGAGGTGGCCAAGAGGTCAGGTGAGCTAGTGGGAGGGTTAATTATAATTTGCCCTTAATGGTAAGTGATGATGGGGGATATTTTTGGTTAAGGCCCATAAATTGGCATAAGTCCCTTAATTTAGGGATTCAATGGTCCATAGCTCACTATGGCTGGTCCAAGGGGGTTTAGCCTGGTCAATAAAGTGTGTTTAGTGGTTGTGGAGTCATCAATTTGGTGGCTTTAAGATGACTAAGTTAATTTTGGTGCATGGGTCCAATTTGGGTCCAAATGGCTAAGAGTTGGGTTTAGGTTAGGATAGGCATAACTTTGAGCCCAATTGATTGATCAAAATTATATGGATGATGGTCATGAAGATTTTTGGTGAAGTATTGAAATGATTTTGAGTCTAACTGGAAGCTCAATTTGAAGAACCTTGGGATTTTGGTCAATTTGGGCATGTTGGACTAGACTCAGGTCTAGGTTGGGTGAGGTTCAAATTGATTGTTGAAAATAGTCTTTAAAAATTTAATGAAGAGTTTTCAATGTAAATTGGGTGCCAATTTTGGGGGGTTAAAGCATTCAATTTGGTAGAATTTGGAGACAACCAATTTGGGGCAAATTTGGGGATTTTTGGACTTTGGTTGAAATTAAATGAAATTGAGGCTTCACCAAGGCCAAATGTAGGTCAGGTTTGGTGTGTAGGAGTGTTATAAATGATTTAGGGTCCAAATTAAGGCAAATTAAGTAGGCTATGGGGTTCAATTTGGTGGGATTAAGTCATAGGGCCAAAATTGGGGGTTTAAATTAGATCAATATTGAGCTCAAAGCATGGGCCAATTAGGCTTGGATTTGATTTATATTAGTCATATGACAGATTCATTTGAGTTTAGAATTGAAATTGAGGGAAATTGGGTCCAAATTTATGGACATTTAAGGTCAACTTGGGGAAATTAGGCCTTTAAAGGCAATTTGGGGGGGGG